>WNWK01052633.1:0-12124 GCA_009830355.1 Cherax destructor
GGAGTGGAGAGCAACCACTGATTCCAACAGTACCAGAAGCAGTAAGGAGTGGTTTAGAGGAACTGGCCACAACAGATAATAATGGTAATAAACTTAAAGAGCAGGTTAGCATACAGGAAGAACCTTCTGGGAGGTTTGCTAAGGGAACCAGCCGGGTGAGAGAAGAGGAGGCACCTCAGGACAGCGCAAACCCTCCAATTCTCCGGCGTTCCAGCAGAGTTGTCAAACCTCCAGATAGGTTGGATTTATAAGTTGGATGATATAATGTAATTTAGGAAAGGAGGAATGTAAGGGGTTGGGAGCAGTAGGAGGATTGAATACTGTTTGTTTGGTTCAGTCATTTATAATTGTTTTGTTATTGTTGTTGTTATGGAGCGGCCTTGGAGAGTACATTGTTATGGTTACTCCGCTTTTCAATAACCTACAACCACTACAAGTATGTGTTCAGTGGTGAGACGAAACATACTTCTCTGGACTCTGTGTAACTCTGTTCACAGAAAATAGCCTAGACTTAGTGATTTCGACGTTTTACTGGGTTGTGTGTCCCACTGCCGCAGTCGGGGATTTTGGTAATGTTGAACTTAGTTTCAGTAATAAAGGAGTTTTGTGACTATTATGGAGGATCTGCTGATGGTCCCCAGTTAGGGTCGTTATTTTCTCTCCTTGTTCCTGGCACTTTGCTGCTGTTGCTTGCTATATTGATGTTCGGCAAATTAGTCTTTTTATTGTTCAAGCAAGCTGTTCTGATAGCCTGTTTGTTAGAGAAGTTAGCTTATGAGAGGACGTTTAATCGGTCACTGTTCGAGTCAAGTCTTAACGAGTTACTTGGAGCACACACATACATATACTTGTGTATATATATATATATATATATATATATATATATATATATATATATATATATATATATATATATATATATATATATATATATATATATATATATATATATAGTGTATTATTGTAAATTGCTGACATTGTACCAGATGGTACTTGATTGCCATTAAGATATATGTGCCTTCAGCACAATAATATTGTTCATGAGAGAAGTGTAGGAGCTAACTTCCTAATTAACATTCTAATTAATATCCTGATTATATTTAAACTGATTTACTTTGATACCCTAGACGTTTAATCTTTGTTAATAAACATATTAAATTCTTTTCTTTGATTAGTACCCTCTCAGTTGAAATCTTATTATACTATTGAATATGTCGGATAACTGGTGCAGGATACTGACTACTTGTTGCAAAAACCCAGTAACAGGCTGAATGCTAGAGGGATAGTCCTTTCTAGTGTTCACTGGAGATGTCTATTTCTAATAGATATCGCATCTTTTGTAACAGTCCTCCTCCACCAACTCTTCCACATCATCGGTACAAACCTCCATCCCCATGGACTTGTCCAGTGCCACAATTTCTTCCACAACAGGCTCAGGCTCAGGGTTCTGAGGCTCAGCCCCTAAACCTTCAAAATCTGGGACACAGTCTCCCCATAATTTTCTCCAGGCAGAGTTCAAAGTCCTGGTAGTCACTCCCTCCCAAGCCTTACCTATGAGGTTTACACAATGCAGGATATTGAAATGATCTTTCCAAAAGTCTTTTAGGGTCATATGAATGTCTGAGGTCACATCAACTCACCTTTGAAACATTGCTTTGGTGTAGAGTTTTTTAAAGTTTGAAATGACCTGCTGGTTCATGGGCTGGAGGAGAGGAGTGGTATTAGGGGGCAAGAACTTCACTTTGATAAAGTTCAATTCGTCCACAATTTGCTCTTCCATGTCTCAAAGATGACAAGGAGCATTGTCCATTATCAGGAGGCACTTCAGACCCAAATTATTTTCCTCGAGATATTTCTTCACACTGGGGCCAAACACTTCATGGAACCAATCAAGGAAAATTTCCCTAGTAACCCATGCCTTATTGTTAGACTTCCACATCACACAGAGTGATACACCAATAAAGGCTTCACTTTAAAATCCCCGCTAGCATTACTACACAACATAAGAGTTCGCCTGTCTTTCATAGGCTTGTGTACTGGCTGTGCCTTTTCCTCCTGTGTAACGAAGGTCCTGTTTGGCATTTTCTTCCAAAACAGGCCTGTTTTGTCATAATTAAACACTTGTTCAGGTTTAAATCCTTCAGCCTTTACACAGCTTTGAAATACATTGACATATTTTTCAGCCACACTTTGGTCAGAACTGGCTGCCTCACCATGCCTTATCACACTATGTATGCCACTACGCTTCTTAAATCTGTCAAACCAGCCTTTGCTGGCTTTTAATTTGCTCACTTCAGCACTGGTTGCAGGCATTTTCTTGAGATCATCATGCAACTGCCTTGCTTTTTCAGATATTATTGCCTGCGTAACACTATATCCTGCTAATTGTTTCTCATTGATCCACACCAACAACAAAGATTCCACATCTTCCAGCACTTGCGATCTCTGTTTTGTGATCATATTTGCACCTTTCGCATTAACAACATTCTTGATTTGATTTGCCTTGGCCAGAATGGTAGCGATAGTTGAATAGAGTTTGCCATAGAGCCTGACCAGCTCAGCCACATGCACTCCACTTTCATATTTTACAATGATCTCCTTTTTCAGTTCTACTGTATTTCTCACTTTCCTTACCACAGGGCTGGAACTATTTTTATTATTATAATCAAAAGAAGCGCTAAACCACAGGGGTTATACAGCGCAGCTGGGCAGTGCAGGATGCAGGGAGAATGGGTTGTAAGAGGGAGAGGGATGATTAGTAGGGTATGAAGTGCAGAAGGGTAGTGGATAGTGCAGGGATAGAGGGTAGCAAGAGATGGAGGTAGAAGGGACTAAGAGAAGTGCTAGAGGTATAATTTTCAGATTTCGTGTAGTAAGTCAGTTTCAGTCAAAAAGTCAACGAGAGAGTCAGGATTAAAGGAGGGTCCATCAGCAAGAAGGGAAGGTAAAGAAAGGGCCGCAGAGCGAAGACGCCATTGGAGGTAAATTCTGCATGCTCATTGATAGAGTGGGCAGTCCAACAGAATATGTTGAACAGACACTGGAACCTGACAATGCTCACAGAGAGGGGCAGGGAGCCTCTCCATGAGATACCCGTGAGTAAGACGAGTGTGGCTGATGCGAAGACGGGAGAGTGTAGTCTCCCAACCTCGACATTGGTGACAAGAAGAAGGCCAGAAACCTATACTCGGTTTAATAGAATAAAGTTTGTTATTTAGCAGGTCAGACCAGCGTTGTTGCCAATGGGTGCGAAGGTGAGTAGCAATGACCGCAAAATAGTCCGTGAATGGAACACATCTATATGAAACGGGAAGGTCATGTACTGCTGACCAGGCAGCAGTGTCTGCCTGTTCATTGCCCTGTACGTCAACATGACCAGGGACCCAACAAAAAACAATATCTTTGTGCTTGCTAGAGATACGGCGTAACCAAAGGTGGATACGAAGAACTAGGGGGTGAGGTGTATCAATTTTACGGATAGTCTGTAAAGCACTAAGGGAGTCTGAAACGACCACAAATGGTGATACAGGCATAGATGCAATACGGATAAGTGCCACAAGAATGGCATACAATTCAGCCGTAAATATGCTAGCCGAGGGTAATAAATGCCCTCGCACGATGCTGTCTGGGAATACTGCTGCGAATCCAATGACGTCAGATGACTTTGAACCATCGGTGTATACTGCGATGGCATGGGAATGAGAACGGAAGTGGTCTAGAAAGAAAGAGTGAGAAGCCGCCGTACGTAGTTGGGCTTTCGCGCAAGGTAGAGGAATAGAACAGACACAAACAACAGGAACTTCCCAAGGGTTAGGGGAAAGGGAGATGTCACATGAACATATAAAGGTGGTAGCTGAAGGAAAGACAACCCAGGGCAGCATGGGTTTAGAGCAGGTCGCTCCTGTCTGTCCCAACTTCTGGACCACTACGACAATGTCCTGGATGCTCTAGAAGACAAACAGAATGCAGACGTTATATACACAGACTTTGCAAAAGTCTTTGACAAGTGTGACCATGGTGTAATAGCACACAAAATGCGTGATAAAGGAATAACAGGAAAAGTTGGTAGATGGATCTATAATTTCCTAACAAGTAGAACACAAAGAGTAGTAGTCAACAGAGTAAAGTCTGAGGCAGCTACTGTGAAAAGCTCTGTCCCACAAGGCACAGTACTCGCTCCCATCTTGTTCATCATCCTCATATCGGACATAGACAGGGATATAAGCCACAGTGCCATGTCTTCCTTTGCAGATGACACCCAAATCTGTATGACAGTGTCCACCTTTGAAGACACTGCAAGACTCCAAGCAGACATAAACCAAATCTTTAAATGGGCTGCAGAAAATAATATGAAGTTCAATGATGAGAAATTTCAATTACTCAGATACGGAAAACGTGAAGAAATTAAAATCTCATCGGAGTACAAAACAAATTCCAACCCCACAATAGAGCGAAAAACTAATAATAATAATAATAATAATAATAATAATAATAATATCTTTATTTACTACAAGTACATGTACAAGGTATACAGGCCTAGCTGACATCAATGACATACTACTATATAGAAAGTCCATTGTTATGCAGAGCATTTCGGGCAAATTAGGTCCTTGTCCCAGGATGCGACCCACACCAGTCGACTAACTCCCAGGTACCCATTTTACTGATGGGTGAACATAAACAACCGGTGTAAAGAAACATGCCCAATGTTTCTACCCAAGCTGGGAATCGAACGCAGACCCTCGCTGTGTGAAGCGAGAGCTTTAGCGATCAGGCCACGGGACACCGTGGGAGTGATCATGTCAGAGGATCTCACCTTCAAGGACTACTAGAAAAATGACAGGATGGATAATGAGAACCTTCAAAACCAGGGATGCCAAGCCCATGTTGACCCTTTACAGATCGCTTGTTCTATCTAGGCTGGAATATTGCTGCAAACTAACTGCACCTTTTAAGGGAGGTGAAATTGCTGACCTTGAAAATGTGCATAGAACCTTCATGGCACGCATAACTGCGATAAACCACCTCAATTACTGTGAATGCTTGAAGTTCCTAAACCTGTACTCTCTAGAATGAAGGCGGGAGAGATACATTATTACATACACATGGAAAATTCTCGAGGGATTAGTACCAAACTTGCACACGCGAATCACTCCCTACGGAAGCAAAAGACTCGGCAGGCGATGTAACATCCTCCCAATGAAGAGCAGGGGTGCCACTAGCACGTTGAGGGACAACACAATAAGTGTCAGGGGCCCAAGATTGTTCAACTGCCTCCCAGCATACATCAAGGGGATTACCAACAAACCCCTGGCTGTCTTCAAGCAGGCACTGGACAGGCACCTAAAGTCGGTACCTGACCAGCCAGGCTGTGGTTTGTACGTTGGACTGCGTGTGGCCAGCAGTAACAGCCTGGTTGATCAGGCCTGGTCACAGACTGGGCCGCAGGGGCGTTGACCCCTGGAATTCTCTCCAGGTAAACTCCAGGTAAAGAGAAAAGGGACAAAGAAAACAGGGGCAACAAACAAATAACGAGCGTCTACGAACATCTGTGACAATCCTATACATGGAAGGATTACGGAGGTCATGAGAGCGAACATAATAGCGAATGCAATGTGCATCATGATAATCGGACAAGGATGGAATGTTCCCTTCTACATAGAGGCTCTAAACCTCTCAACGCAATCCCTGGTGATGGATGGGATTAAGGCTGGAAAGATAGCAGGGAAGAACGCCGAATATATCTGGTCACCATAATCGAGTTTCGATAAAATTAAGGCTGAATGAAGGCAAAGGAGAGTTCTACGATCAGCCCCCCATTAAAGATGTGCGAGGGTTTTTAGGAGGTTCAGCCGCCTATGACAAGTTGCCTTCAGAGAGGTAATGTGAGGTTTCCAGGACAATCGACAGTCAAACAGGAAGACGAGAAACATGACTGTATCAGGTTCAAGATACATGAGTCGTATAGGTACAATGGATGATCAGAGACCACTGAACATCTAGTAAACGTAATTTGATGAGTTTTGTCACTATAAAATTTAAACCCGTGAGTGGTGGCCCAATCAGAAACCCGGTTGATGGCATGCTGGAGGGAAACTGCAATGAGGTGACAGTCAGCACCTGCACAAGCTATAGCAAAGTCATCCACATAAAGCGATGACCAAATATTGGATGGGAGAACAGATGCCAGATTATTTATAGCAAGCAGAAAGAGTGTTGTGCTCAGAACACAACCCAGGGGGACACCTTCAGCTTGGACAAATTCCAGGGAAAGCTCATTACTAACCCAGACACAGAAATGTCTTTCAGTTAAGAAAGCCTTAACTGGGACCTCTTCTATGGCAGAAATGACATGTATGCCAGGGATGGGGTTCACTTATCCAGGTCTGGGGTGGGGGCACTGGCAACTGCAGTGAAGGGAGCTGTTAGGGCTTTAAACTAGAAATAGTTAGTGGTATGGGTTTTGGGGGGAAAACAGAGAAGTCCCAGTGTAGTAATATTATAAGTTGTAGGAGAACTAGTAATAGGCAGAATAAGGTGGATAGTGGAAAGCTAGTGACACTAGATGACAAGGACAGTAATAGGTATAGTGGAAAAACAGAGATGAGCAGGAAGGGTAAAGAGAAAGGAGGGTCCCTAAATATATATTACACCAATAGTCGTAGTGCTAGGAATAAGATGGACGAGTTGAGATTAGTTGCAAGTACGGGTAATATTGATGTTTTTGCAATAACTGAGACATGGTTTAATATGAAAAATCGGGACTTGCCTGCCGAATGTCACATTCAGGGTTTTAAATTGTTCCAAGTAGACAGAAGTATCGGAAAGGGGTGGTGTGGCACTCTATGTCCGTGATCATTTAAATTGTTGCATAAAAACGGGTATAAAGTCTGAATTAACACATACAGAGTCTGTCTGGATAGAATTTTCAGAGGGGTGTGCAAAATTGATTTTAGGCGTGATTTACCGTCCTCCAAACTTAGATAGGGAACAAGGGAGACTACTTTGGGAGGAAATTGTTAAGGCCACAAGACACGATAACGTAGTAATTCTAGGGACTTTAACTTTAGTCAGATTCATTGGAATTTCATGACAGGGAATTTAGAATCTAACGACTTTTTAGAAGTAGTTCAGGATTGCTTTTTGAAGCAGTTTGTAACAGAACCTACAAGGGAAATAACCTACTTGACTTGGTTCTGGCAAGCAAGGAAACCCTTGTTAATAATTTAGAAATTACAGAGGAACTCAGCTCAAGCGACCACAAGTCAATTACCTTTAGCATTGAATGGATGTATGATAGTAGGGATAATTCAGTAATGGTCCCAGATTTTCGCTTAGCAGATTATAATGGACTTAGAGAACACTTATCAACTGTGGACTGGGGTGAAGAAGAGAGGTATCAATATGACAGTTTTCTTAACACTATACAGGCTGCCCAAAGAACATTTATCCCGTATAAAGAAATTAGATCAAGTAGAAATGACCCAAAATGGATGAATAATAGGCTCAAATATCTTTTAGGGCAGAAGAAAGGAATTTATAGGCGCATAAAAAGAGGTGAGGGTCATCTTATAAATCAGTATACTGACATTAAGAGGGACGTTAAAAGGGAATAAGAAAAGCTAAACGGGACTATGAAATTAAAGTTGCTAGGGATTCAAAAACTAACCCAAAAGTTTTTTCCAGGTTTATAGAACAAAAGTTAGGGATAAGATAGGTCCCCTTAAAAATAACTTTGGGCATCTTACTGACAAGGAGAATGATATGTGCTCTATTTTTAATAATTATTTTCTCTCGGTTTTCACACAGGAAGACATAAATAATATCCCAGTAATTAATTTTTACAGAGGCCCAGAAGAAGATAAATTATGTAATATCACAGTCACTAGCGAAATGATTATGAAACAGCTGGACCGACTGAAACAAAATAAATCGCCGGGTCCTGATGAGCTTTTGCAAGGGTTCTTAAGGAATGCAAAATGGAACTCTGTGAACCAATATCTAACATTTTTAATTTATCTCTTCAAACAGGTGTAGTGTCTGATATGTGGAAGATGGCTAATGTAATTCCTATTTTTAAAGCAGGGGACAAGTCACTACCGTCAAACTACCGCCCAATAAGCCTGACCTCAATTGTAGGCAAATTACTAGAGTCAATTATAGCTGATATTATTAGAAGCCATCTAGATAACCATAATTTGATTAATGATACCCAGCATGGATTCACGAGGGCCGTTCCTGCCTATCTAATTTATTAACCTTCTTCAGTAAAGCTTTTGAGGCTGTTGATCACGATAAAGAATTTGATATTGTTTATTTAGACTTTAGTAAGGCTTTTGATAGAGTACCGCACCAGAGACTGTTAAAGAAAGTGGCAGCTCATGGCATTGGGGGAAAAGTGCTGTCATGGATCGAGTCATGGCTCACCAATAGGAAGCAGAGAGTGTGCATAAATGGGGTTAAATCCGAATGGGGACTTGTAACAAGTGGTGTTCCACAGGGATCAGTCTTAGGCCCATTGTTATTTATAATATATATCAATGACCTTGATGAGGGAATTACTAGTGATATGAGCAAATTCGCCGACGACACGAAGATAGGAAGGATAATTGATTCAAACATAGATGTCATAGAACTTCAGGAAGATTTAGACAAACTTAATTCGTGGTCAGAAAAGTGGCAGATGCAGTTCAATGTAGATAAATGCAAGGTTCTGAAGCTCGGGAGTGTCCATAACCCAAGCACTTATAAGTTAAATAACGTAGAACTTAGCCATACAGATTGCAAGAAGGACTTGGGGGTGATGGTAAGCAGCAACCTTAAACCAAGACAGCAATGCCTAAGCGTACGTAATAAGGCAAATAGATTACTGGGATTTATATCAAGAAGTGTTAGCAACAGAAGTCCAGAGGTTATATTACAGCTTTATACATCATTAGTAAGGCCTCACCTAGATTACGCAGCTCAGTTCTGGTCTCCATTTTACAGAATGGACATAAATTCGTTAGAAAACATTCAGCGTAGAATGACTAAATTAATACATAGCATTAGAAATCTTCCTTACGAAGAAAGATTGAAGACCCTAAAATTACATTCACTTGTAAGACGTAGAATGAGGGGAGACATGATCGAGGTATATAAGTGGAAGATGGGTATTAATAAGGGGATATAAATAAGGTCTTGAGGATATCTCTCCAAGAGAGAACCCGCAATAATGGATTCAAATTGGATAAGTTTAGATTTAGAAAGGATATAGGAAAATATTGGTTTGGAAATAGGGTAGTTGATGAGTGGAACAGTCTGCCTAGTAGGGTCATTGAAGCTAGGACCTTGGGTAGTTTCAAATTTAGGTTGGATAAATTCATGAGTGAGAGGGGTTGGATTTGAGTGGGACTCGCACTTGAGTTAATAGAATCTTCAAAACATAAGAACATAAGAAGGGAGGAACGCTGCAGCGGGCCTGCTGGCCCGTGCGAGGCGGGTCCAAATCTTCCACCGACTTGGGCCAATGCCCCGACCCATCCGGGTCGGGTTGCATTCACTTAGGGAGGGAGTGCGGCATCTGACCTGGTGGCGCAGGCTGGTCGGGTCCAGCTCACGCCCGCCCGCGCCCACTCATATATTTGTCCAGCCTATTTTTGGGACTGCACAACGTTTTGGCCTCTATAACTGTGCTCGGGAGTTTGTTCCACTCATCGACAACTCTATTGCCAGACCAATGCTTTCCTGTGTCCTTCCTGAATCTGAATTTGTCCAACTTGGAGCCGTTGCTGCGAGTCCTGTCAATACTAGATGTTTTTGGCACGCTGTTTGCATCACCTTTGTTTGTTCCTGTTTTCCATTTATACACCTCAATCATGTCCCCCCTGGTTCTGCGCCTTTCTGGAGAGTGCAGATTCGGGGCCCTCGGTCTGTCCTCATAGAGAGGATTTCTGATGCATGGAGTCAACTTAGTCATCCTCCTTTGTGCGTTTTCCGGAGCATTTGTATCCATTCTGTGGTGCGGTGACCGGGGCTGTGCAGCATAATCTAGATGGGACCTCGCCGGGGATATGTGGAGTTGGGGAACAGCCTGGGGACTCCTGTTGTTTGTGCTTCTTGATATGAAGCCAAGGATTCTGTTCTGTTCTGAAGCTTATTTCTTGGGTAGAATTGAAAATTAGGTTTGGCAATTATTCTGTTAGTGGGATGGATTGTGAAGGACCTGCCTAGTATGGGCCAACAGGCCTGCTGCAGTGTTCCTCCTTTCTTATGTTCTTATGTTCTTATGTTCTTAAAAATGGTAGAATGCCTCGGACGCCTAAGGAGTGGTCCTGGGCCAAGATATTATACCTCCAAGTTATGTCATAAGCCTTCTCAAGGTCGAAAAAGATGGCGATAACCTGGTGGTTATTAGCAAAGGCATTACGAATATACGTATCCAAGCGCAGTAAGGGGTCAGTGGCAGAACGGCCCTTACAAAAGCCATATTGACTAGGTGAGAGACTATTGTGCATATATAAATACCACATCAAACGTCTTTTAACTAGATGTTCCATCACCTAGCAAACTGCACTGGTAAGAGTGATGGGACGATAGTGTTAGGTATCACATCCCGTAGTACCCAGTTTGCGAAAAGGGAGAACAATAGCAGACTTCCACAGCTGGGGAAGAACTCCTTGGGACCATATAAGATTAAAGAGTCGTAAGAGGACAGAAAGGGCAGACTGATGCAAATGCTGTAGCATACGAATACGTATGCCATCTGGCCCAGCTGCCGATGATCGGCAAGCAGAGATTGTTGCCTCCAGTTCTTGAAGGGTAAAAGGCACATTATAAGATTCTTCTCTGAGAGAAGAAAAATCTAAGGCTTAAACTCGCTGGTAGACTTAGAAGAAAGGAACGAGGGGCATAGATGGAGCCCCTGAGAAATGTGAACCAGATGATTACCAATTTCAGTGGCAACGGCAAGAGGGTGTGCTATATCGACACCGGCAACCTGAAGAACAGGACCCGGGTCAGGGAGAATTTACCACACAATTTCCGCAATTTCTTCCAGACTGCACTCATCAAGGAAGCCGAAGTGACGGTGGAAACGTAATCCCGCCAGCAAGTGCGTTTAGCGTCACGTATGACACGGCGAGCAATTGCTCTCCTCTGCTTAAAATCAAGGAGTCTGTCTGTGGTTCTGTTATTCCTGTACCTGCCCCATGCAGTGCGTTTGTTTCAAACGTAGTGCCTGAGTACAAGTAGGAGACCACCAAGGCACGTACTTCTAGAAAGCTTGCCCGAGGTTTGGGGGATAGAATGCGAAGCTGCTATGAAGACGGAGGACGAAAAGAGATGTAAAACCTCATCAATGGAGTATGAGGAAGGAGCCTCATGAGGCAGTAAGATGTGCGTAAAGGGCCCATTTGCCTGGTCAATTACCAGCGTGGGCTACGAGGTGGAGAATACGAAGGGGACTTAAGGATGATTGGGAGGACAGACCAGGCGAAGTCGAGGACAGTTGAGGAAGAGCAGATGGAGAGATCGATGCAAGAGAAAGAATGAGTTCGAGGATCAAAATGGGTAGAAGTACCGGTATTTAAAACATGGAGGGGAGAGAAGCGAGAAATGTTTCTAACTGAACGTCACGGGGAGTCACAGTGCGACCCTCTCCAGAGAAAATGGTATGCATTAAAATCGCCAAGTAACAGAAGGGGTGGCGGCAAGGAAGAAATCAGAAAATCAACATCTGGGATAGACAATGCCGCAAACGGAGAGATATAAAGACAGAGTGTATAACTACTTATTCAAGTGGATACGGGCTGCAGTGTAATGTAGAGAAGAACGCACATAGAGCTGATGGTATGGAATACTGGTGCTATAAGAAGAGCACTTCGTTTAAGGTTAAATCAGAAAAGGATCTGATGAATATAGCAAATCATAGCCGAAAAAAGCCGGATAACAGCGGATTGTAATTTGGGTTCTTGCAAACAGACACCAACAGGGAAAAACTGGGAGAGCAACCGAAGCTCACCCTGGTTCCCTGATACCTCGGATATTCCACTGCAAATAAGCCATGATTATGGAGAGAAAGATACAAGTCAAAATTAGAGGGATCTATGGACTAAGAAAAATCCACGTGGAGGTAGCGGAAGAC
>WNWK01052634.1:0-12124 GCA_009830355.1 Cherax destructor
CTACAGTGTATAATATTAAGGTATTAAATGGACCCCAATGGAAATAAGTCACTCTGTCGGACTTTTTGGGTTATCCTAGGTTTTCTACACATATGCTGCTATGTATGATGATCTATGTAACTGTATTTGTGTATACCTGAATAAACTTACTTACTTTCCTGAATAAATTTACTTTACACCAGGAAGCAGGACTCGATTCTGCGTAAGTTATCAGTGGCCCTTACAAACCAACAATAACAAGGAGGTGGAGGAGGAGGAGGGACTTCTGCGCCAGCCTTCGTCGGGTGTGGACGTCTCTCTCTCGCCTGAGTATCAGTGACAAATTTCCCCGTTCTCTCTGGGACGCTTGTCCTCATCTATTTTGCCCGCCGGGCACTCTACAGGAGGGGCACCTGTTCATCGGCTTACTTTTAGCCAGCTCCATTTTTCCGCTCTGCGGAAAATTATTTAACGGTCTTTGGTGGAAGCCGGTTGCTGTACTCAGGTGGGGGTGTGGGGGTCCTGCTTTGCTGGGGCTTGGCAAGGGGTCCACGGACCTAATCGGAAACTTTAAAGTTTCTATCTATTTACAAAGGAACTTTTGTTCCTTTTCTTTCATGGCCCAGCCTTGGGCAACAAATCTTCCTCGTGCCATCGAGAGGTCGGGCTCGATACGGCTTAGGCTGTCAGTGGCCCAATAAAACCCCAACGAAGAAGAAGAAGCAGAAGAGGAGGAGGAGGAGGAGGAGGAGGAGGAGGAGCTGAACCTTAATAATAATAATAATAATACTTTATTGAGACATGGTACAATTATATATGGTAGACATAGTTATACATAGTTATTACATAGTTATTACATAGTTATTACATAGTTATTAATGAGATGTACTATGATGTATTGAGGAGAATTTCTCGTGATTTTAGAATTTTTTGGATAACTTGCATTCATATTACGGTTGTTATTACTCTGGACATATTTATTTAGTAAAACTTCTTCTCTAAACTAGTAAAAGATGGTATATTTTTTTTTACTGATATTTGCAGTTGATAGCTGTGGGAGGTAATGGAACTGCCTGTCATGTTTGCTCAGGTGTTTTACAAGGTCACATCTACCCTCCTCACACATTTCCCACATCAACAAGCAATGACAAATTGAGTGAATAGAAAACTTGATTATTTTCGAGTTCTGTCGAATTGCAAAGATTTAAAAAATAAATTGGCAAGCATTTTTTTTGTGGTGTAATGAACGTAACCCTATTTTTCCCACATGTTATTCTGGGGTTCAGAGCAGCTGATGATTATTTGCCATCAGCTGTATAAAGTGCTGCAGGGTAAAAGAGACCAAGGACACGTTACATAATTTCTCACTACAGTGCAATCATTGACTTTAGTGCCAGAGCTTCAATCATCCACCTCAGCAAACAACCCACAAGCTTCCACCTCGACCCAGTAGGGCCACAGCTTTCTTCTCCACGTTGTTCAGAATATACTGACATAAAAAGCAACCACAGTTTAAGGTAAGAAATATTATTTCTATAACATTTATAGCCTTAATGCACTAATCATAATACATCACGACAACCAACAGCAGACAACCAATAGCAATTACATTATCAACTGTTGTTGAAGGACTAGTAGCTAAGTTTGGGGGGTAAATGAAAATGGGGTGTTAGTAATGAGTAATACGTATTTTAAGAAGAGGATAAATAAGTATACGATATATTCCTATTCCTCATTTACATCAATGACCTACGGAATGCATCACAACTACTCTAACCCATATTATTTGCAGATGACATAACGTATGTCTTCTCTCACCCTAAATCAGTCATACTGGCAACACTGTTAATGCCGAATTACAGAAATATCAACATGGATGACGAATAATAAGCTTACTCTCAATACTGACAAGACCTATTTCATACAGTTTGGAAACAGAGCCACAAATATTCCACTAAGCATAACGCTCAATGGTTCACCCATCACAAGACTCACAGAGGGAAAATTCCTAGGAATCCACATTGACAGTAGCCTTGAATTCCAAACACACATACAACAAATTTCCAAGAAAATCTCAAAGACAGTAGGCATATTATCAAAGATACGCTACTTTGTGCCTCAATCAGCTCTCCTTGCGCTATATCATTCACTCATCTACCCTTATCTCACCTATGGAATCTGTGCATGGGGATCAACAGGCAGGCGATGTAACATCCCCCCAATGAAGAGCAGGGGTGCCACTAGCGCGGTGAGGGACAACACAATAAGTGTGAGGGGCCCAAGATTGTTCAACTGCCTCCCAGCGTACATCAGGGGGATTACCAACAGGCCCCTGGCTGTCTTCAAGCAGGCACTGGACAGGCACCTCAAGTCGGTACCTGATCAGCCGGGCTGTGGTTCGTACGTTGGACTGCGTGCGGCCAGCAGTAGCAGCTTGGTTGATCAGGCTCTGGTCCAACAGGAGGCCTGGTCACAGACTGGGCTGCGGGGGCATTGACCCCTGGAATTCTCTCCAGGTAGACTCCAGGTAGACATTAAATCACCTTAGACCACTCATAACCCAGCAAAAGGCTGCAGTCAGAATGATAACAAATTCCCACTCTAGACAGCATACTCCACCAATATTCAAAAGCCTAAAACTACTCACCGTAAAGAACATTCATACTTATTCTTGTGCCTACTACATATATAAAACTTTACACTCTAATATAAACCCTCCGCTCAAAATTCTCCTCACCAACTTTAATAGGTCCCATGACCACAACACAAGACACAGATCACTTTTTGATATACCCTGAGTCCATATCGACCTATGTAAAAATTCTATGCACATAAAAGGCCCCAGAATCTGGAATTCATTACCAGTAAATACTAAAATAACCATGTCTTAAAATCAATTTAAGACTTCTCAAAAACCACCTACTCACCCTAAACTAAATACTCATACTGTAAATTACTTTCAAAAATGCTCACTGTTATTTTCCTATAAGATAATTTCAATTTTTACTATTATGTTACCATCCTTCTACACACTTGTTACAATGTAATATCATCAAATTGTAATTTGAACATATTTATACGGTTACAATCTAATATTTAAATAAAGCAAACTCAATCAATTTCTCTAAAATTAAGTACATAGTCTATAAGCCATTAGATTAAGCTTCCCTTAATGCCATGGCATGTTAGTGGCTCTCCTTGCACTTCAGTTTATGATTGTCATTACAAAATCTTGATGTAAACTTGCAATGAAATAAAAATTCTATTCTATTCTATTCTATATAGCTGGAAAAATACTGTAAGGAAAATACAGTAACATTCATTGACAACTGGGACCTCTTCTATGGCAGAAATGACATGTATGCCAGGGAAGGGGTTCACTTATCTAGGTCTGGGGTAGGGGCACTGGCAACTGCAGTGGAGGGAGCTGTTAGGGCTTTAAACTAGAAAAAGTTAGTGGTATTTGTTATGGGGTGAAAACAGTGAAGTCCCAGTAGTAATATTATGAATTCTAGGGGAACTAGTAATAGGCAGAATAAGGTGGATATTGGAAAGCCAGTGGCACTAGGTGACAGGGACAGTAATAGGTATAGTGGAAAAACAGAAATGAGCAGGAAGGGTAAAGAGAAAGGAGGGTCTTTAAATGTATATTACACCAGTAGTCGTAGTGCTAGGAATAAGATGGATGAGTTGAGATTAGTTGCTAGTGCGGGTAATATTGATGTTTTGGCAATAACTGAGACGTAGTTTAATATGAAAAATCAGGACATGACTGCTGAATGTCACATCCAGGGTTTTAAATTGTTCCAAGTAGACAGAAGTATTGGGAAGGGGGGTGGGGTGGCACACTATGTCCGTGATCATTTAAATTGTTGCATAAAAACGGGTATAAAGTCTGAAATAATACATACAGATACTCTCTGGATAGAATTTTCAGAGGGGTGTGATAAATTGATTTTAGGCATGATATACCGTCCTCCAAACTTAGATAGGGAACAAGGGAGACTACTTTGGGAGGAAACTGTTAAGGCCACAAGGCACGATAACGTAGTAATTCTAGGGGACTTTAACTTTAGTCAAATTGATTGGAATTTCTTGACATGGAATTTAGAATCTAACGACTTTTTAGAAGTAGTTCAGGATTGTTTTTCGAAGCAGTTTGTGACAGAACCTACAAGGGGAAATAACCTACTTGACTTGGTTCTGGCAAACAAAGAAACCCTTGTTATTAATTTAGAAATTACAGAGGGACTCGGCACAAGCGACCACAAATCAATTACCTTTAACATTGAATGGATGTATGATAGTAGGGATAATTCAGTAAAGGTCCCAGATTTTCACTTAGCAGATTACAATCAATCAATCAACTTTATTTCTGATAATATTACAAAGTGGGGTTTACATATTATGTTGTTAATACATTTTATGAATTATTTATTACAAGAAGGCCAATAATATGCCTAGGTATGCCTAGGCATTTCAGGAAGTCTTATACTAGATCTTACTCTATAGTGACACAATGATTATACTGGTATTAAGGTTAGAGAACACGTATCATCTGTGGACTGGGATAACGAAGAGAGCTATGAATATGACAGTTTTCTGAACACTATACAGGCTCCCCAAAGAACATTTATCCCGTATAAAGAAATTAGATCAAGTAGAAATGACCCAAAAGGGATGAATAATAGGCTCAAATATGTTTTAGGGCAGAAGAAAGGAATTTATAGGCACATGAAAAGAGGTGAGGGTCATCTTATAAATCAGTATACTGACATTAGGAGGGATGTTAAAAAGGGGATGAGAAAAGCTAAACGGGACTATGAAATTAAAGTTGCTAGGGGTTCAAAACTAACCCAAAAGTTTTTTCCAGGTTTATTGAACAAAAGTTAGAGATAAGGTAGGTCCCCTTAAAAATAACTCTGGGCATCTTACTGACAAGGAGAATGATATGTGCTCTATTTTTAATAATTATTTTCTCTCGGTTTTCACACAGGAAGACACTATTAATATCCCAGTAATTAATTTTTATAGTGGCCCTGAAGAAGATAAATTATGTAATATCACAATCACTAGCGAAATGGTTCTGAAACAAGTAGACCGACTGAAACAAAATAAATTGCCGGGTCCTGATGAACTTTTTGCAAGGGTTCTTAAGGAATGCAAAATGGAACTCTGTGAACCATTAACCCTTAAACTGTCCACACGTAGATCTACGTTCACTCGCGTACTGCTCTGAATATTTAAAATTTTTTTTTTTTTTTTTTTTTTAAATGAAGAGTGCATTTTTATAAACAGAATAGGGTAAAAAAAATTTTTAGGGCCAGTACTTACTGAGATATAAGCCCGCGAAGTTGGTGCTAAATGATGAGGTGTCGGCAACATGGAGCACTGCCGCTTGCAGAAACAATAAACATTTATCATTTTTTTCCAATTCTTTTTCATTTTCTGTTGTTTTCATGCTATGATAATAATGTTTTGATGCAGATCTTTTGATTTCATTGCCAATTCTTGTTTAGACACAAATGTTTGGTATTGAATTAGTAATCATACTGTCACAAACACACATGTTCACACTGATTGATGAATTTGTATACCTGGTTCAACCACGTACTATTGTTTACATATATATACAAGGTATTTACAGGTCCCATTTATGTTTCTAGAAGTCCACCACTGTATGATACTCTAAGAAGCATGGATTAATACAGAGTGCCACCCCACATTGCTGACACATGTATCGTGTGTCTTTTTGCGCTTGGGGTCGCTGTGTAGTGTAAGCACACATAACACTTATTTGAGAGTAATTCTTCTTTGGAGTAGATGGTAATGGTATCAAGCAGTGACAGTTAGGGATTATTCGGTTGGGCACTTCCCCTTCTGGTTGTGGGGTTACAGGTCGCTGTTGTGGGGTGACAGGTCGCTGTGGAGTGGCAGGTATAGGTGTGGTACCATACTTTTTCGCTATCTGCTTGATGACATTTAGAGTGAATTCCGCATATCGTTGTCGCTTCCCAGTCTTTATTTCGAACATGTTGAAGGCATTGAGCATTGCAATGTCAACAAGGTGGAAAAACATGTCACACTTGTCGACTAGTCGCATATTGTTCGTATAGTCGACGACAACAGCTGGCTTTTCAAGAGATTGATTGTTGAGCTTGCTCAGTCTGTCTGTACCATCTCGTTTCTGTGGATGGTTGACAGCAACGTCACGTCCCTTTTGTCATGCCATGTCAGTGTCATGATGTCATTGGCATGAACCGCTTGCACTACAGTTCCTACAGTGAACTTTGGCATGTGTTTTCTATTCTCACTGTTCCACATATATCAGTATTGTTCACACATAGGAAATCAGCAAGCATAGGGCTTGTGTACCAGTTGTCTGTGAACAATGTATGACCTTTGCCAAGGTATGGCTGCATCATCTTGCGAACAACATCACCAGAAATGCCCAACATGCGCCTGGTATCATCGAGTGTATTTTTCCCTGTGTAAATAATGACATCCAACACAAGACCAGTCTCACAGTCACACATAACAAACAGTTTTATACCAAAGCGATTATGTTTGCTTGGTATATACAGTAGACCCTCATTTAGCACGGTAGTTACGGTCCTGAAAACATCGTATCAGGTTAAATCATGTTAGATAATTAGAAGAACTTATGGGAAAAATAGGGTTATGTTCCTGGGAGTCCCCAAAAAGCCAAACAAGTTTTTTTTAGACCAACAGATCTTGCAAAAATTGAAGGCGAATATGTAATTGTAGTTCATTGTCGTGATATATTACTGCTTAAGACTACAAATGCAATAGAAATAATAGTATTTCTTACCTTAAATTGTGGGTAATGATGTTTGTGGATGATTGTAAAGAGAGTGGAGTTATGCTGTGGCCCTACTGGGCTGAGATGGATGGTAGAGGTTCTGGTACTGAAGTCAATGGTTGTACTAGAGTGTCTAACTTTAAGCCATTCAGTCAGTCAAGTCATTCAGTAAGTCAGTCAAGTGATTCAGTAAGTCAGGCAAGTGATTCAGTAAGTCAGGCAAGTGATTCAGTAAGTCAGGCAAGTGATTCAGTAAGTCAGTCAAGTGATTCAGTAAGTCAGTCAAGTGATTCAGTAAGTCAGTCAAGTGATTCAGTAAGTCAGTCAAGTGATTCAGTAAGTCAGTCAAGTGATTCAGTAAGTCAGTCAAGTGATTCAGTAAGTCAGACAAGTGATTCAGTAAGTCAGTCAAGTGATTCAGTAAGTCAGTCAAGTGATTCAGTAAGTCAATCAAGTGATTCAGTAAGTCAGTCAAATCAGTGAGTCATTCAGCCAAGTCAGTGAGTCATTCAGCCAAGTCAGTAAGTCATTCAGCCAAGTCAGTAAGTCATTCAGCCAAGTCAGTAAGTCAGTAAGTCATTCAGTCAAGTCAGTAAGTCATTCAGTCAAGTCAGTAAGTCATTCAGTCAAATCAGTAAGTCATTCAGTCAAGTCAGTCAGTCAGACTTATGTTTACCTCTTTTTATGTGTACAAAGATTTATCAAAATGCAATGAAAATGAGAAAATGTATGTAAATAAACACAGCGAGCTTCCCGATTATTGTCGTCCTGCACGCGTATGAATCAAACTGAACGCTGGGAGGGATGCGTGGGTGGGTGAGGGTGGCTGGGGATAGCAGTAGGACTCCCCCACTGACTCAATGGTTTAACTCACCGCAGGCGACCGCGCGCTCAAAATTTTTTCCCCTCCAGCGAATCGTGTAATATAAAGTTTACGTCGTGTTAGATAAAAATGTGCGCAATTCTTCAATCGTGTAATACCCAATACGCGCAACATAAAGTCGTGCTAAATGAGGGTCTACTGTATTGTTTGAATGACAGTCGTCCCTTGTACAGAATCAAGGACTCATCAACAACAATGTTCTTGAATGGATAAAAGTAGGCACTGAATTTTTGCTTGAGATACATAAACAATTCCCGGATTTTGTAAAGGAGGTCATTTCGGTTTGGTGTATTCCTGTCTGAGAAGTGCAACATTTGTAACAGGGAAGGAGATCACGGAAGACTGGAGTGCTAATGAAGGAGTCTTTGGACCAGTAGTGTGCTATATTGTTCTTATATGTGTGTGGCATAAGCATGACAGTGCCAAGGAATAAATACATTTCAGCCACAGTTGAATCTTTCCACCTGCGCAGCCATGACGATTCTGAAACATCTGCATGGTCCATTGTATACTGGTAGTACAGGTTGGTCTGTGTAACAATCAGGTTCATTATTGGCTCATCAAAGTACAGTATAGTTGTATAGTTGAAAATAATCTAACTCTGTAGACTCATTTGTGATGGGACAGTGTGGCATGATGCCACTTCCACTGCCATCAAAATTGAAAGGATGTGGCACGAATGGTGTATGTTCAGTCCAATTCCATTCACGATCAGATGGTGTAGGGTGGACCTGTGGCATGGGACGTGGGGGAGGAGGAGGAGGAGGGACGGGAGTGGGGCCAGCACATGGTTGAGAGGGTGCCGGGTGGTCCTTTGTCTGTCCACACACTGGACTTGCACATGAAGTAAATAGAATTATCAAAGCTTATTTCTTGGGTAGCATTGAAAATTAGGTTGAGCAAATATTCTGTTAGTGGGATGGATTGTGAAAGACCTGCCTAGTATGGGCCAACAGACCTGCTGCAGTGTTCCTCCTTTCTTATGTTCTTATAATATAGCACATAATGAAAGTAGTTTGTTATGTATTGATGCATAAGTAAGTAAGTAAGTAAGTTTATTCAGGTATACACAAATACAGATATACATAGATTATCATACAGAGCAGCATATGTGTAGAGAACCTAGGATAACCCAAAAAAGTCAGACAGAGTGACTTATTTCCGTTGGGGTCCTTTTAATACCTTATTATTATACCATAAAGGAGATAATATCTTATTATTATACTATGAAGGAGATATACTAGGAATAAGGTAAAAAGAGTTACGTATTTACATTTACATGTGTGTTAGCTAAAAAAAAAAAAAAAAATTTCTCTTCCGTTTCTGTAGCTACATTCATTAGGTACCTTTTGGCTCTCTTCTTGAACTGGCTCATGCTATGACTGGCTATGACTTGTGCAGGCAATCTGTTCCATTCCTTTATTGCTGTACAGTAAAATGTGTTTAACAATAACGGGGGTCGGTTTCGTACTAGTATGTTTTACGCGCCAGGGTCGGTGCCGTACTAGTACACGTAAATTGTAGCGGCCTCAAATTAAGCGGGAAACGGCTGGTAGGCCTACATATGAAAGAATGGGCCTGTGTGGTCAGTGTGCGCAGTATAAAAATCCTGCAGCACACACTGCATAATGAGAAAAAAACTCTGACCGTATTTTTGTTTAAAACAGCAAATTTGCAGTCTATTTTTGTATGGAATTTATTGATGTATTCTCGTTTTCTTGGTCTCATTTGATAGAATGGAAGATATATTACAGAAATAGAGATGATTTTGATTGGTTTTACGATGAGAAGTACAGTGGTCCCTCGGTTTTCGTGCATCTCCAAACTCAAACATTTATGTAAGTGTATTTTCGTAAGTGCTGTTGCAAGTGTATTTTTGGGGGTCTGAAATAGACTAACCTACGTGACATTATTTCTTAAGGAAATGGCACTTGAGCAGCATTCTGGAACAAATTTTCGGCGAAAACCGAGGGACCACTGTACCTTGAAATTGAGCTCAAAGTAGCGAAAATGTTCGATTTTTGCCGATGTTCAAGAGTAAACAAATCACGCCACGCTTCCAATACCAGTCAACTGGTGAGTCTAATATTCTTTCACAAGTATGCTGATGTTATTTATACCGTTTTTACAATGATGTAGTTGTATACATAACAGTAAATCTTCTATTTTTGTGAGAATAAAAATTAAAAATGGAAAGCAAAAGTAATGTAAGAGGGGCCTGGAGACGTGACTAATGAACAGAGAAGATGTTATTTTAGTGGCAGAAATGTCTACTTTGTTTACTCTGGACTCAGGGAAATAAGGAGATTAGTCGTAGAGCCAGAAACGAGTATGCACAGATAAGGAGGGAGGCCCAGTGACAGTACGAAAATGACATAGCATCGAAAGTCAAGTCTGACTCGAAACTGCTGTATAGTCACATTAGGAGGAAGACAACAGTCAAAGACCAGGTGATCAGGCTGAGGAAAGAAGGGGGGGAACTCTTAAGAAACGATCAAGAGGTATGTGAGGAGCTCAACATGAGATTTAAGGAGGTATTTACAGTGGAGGCAGGAAGGACTCTGGGAAGACAGTACAGAGTGGGAAACCAACAAGGAATATACCAAGTGTTGGATGACATACACACAACTGAGGCGGAGGTGCTGAAGTTGCTCAGTGACCTTGATACCTCAAAGGCGATGGAACCGGACATCTCCCCGTGGGTCCTTAGAGAGGGAGCAGAGATGCTGGGTGTGCCACTAACCACAATATTCAACACAGCCCTTGAAACTGGGCAGCTACTTGAGGTATGGAAGAAAGCAAATGTAGTTCCCATTTTTAAGGAAACAGAAACGAGGCACTAAACTATAGACCAGTGTCACTTACATGTATAGTGTACATGTATTGTGTACGTGTATTGTGCTGTTTATAAGCACAAGCTTATAAACAGCAACCAGCATGGATTGATGGAAGGCAAATCCTGTGTCACATACCTTCTGGAGTAATATGACAAAGTAACAAGTAAGACACGAGAGAGAGGGGAGGGTTGATTGCATTTTCTTGGACTGCAGGAAGGCCTTCGACACAGTTCCTCATAAGAGATTAGTGCAGAAGTTAGAGGATCAGGCGTGTATAATAGGAAGGACACTGCATTGGATCAGAGAATACCTGACAGGGAGGCAACAACGGGTCATGGTATGTGATAAGGTATCACATACCTAGGACCAGTGCTATTCTTGGTATATGTGAATGACATGACGGACGGGATAGACTCAGAAGTGTCTCTGTTCGCAGACGATGAGAAGTTAATGAGGAGAATTAAATCAGATGAGGATCAGACAGGACTTCAAAGAGACCTGGACATGCTCGACACCTGGTCCAACAACTGGCTTCTCAAATTTAATCCCGCCAAATACAAAGTCATGAAGATTGGTGAAGGGCAAGAAGACTGCAGACAGAGTATAGGCTAGGTGACCAAATACTGCAAACCTTGCTCAAGGAGAAAGATCTTGGGGTGAGTATAACACCAAGCACGTCTACGGAAGCACACATCAACCAGATAACTGCTGCAGCATACTGGCGACTGGCAAACCTGAGAATAGCGTTCAGATACCTTAGTAAGGAATCGTTCAAGACACTGTACACCGTGTACGTCAGGCTCATACTAGAGTATGCAGCGCCAGATTAGAACCCCGTACCTGGTCAAGCACATCAAAAAATTGAGAAAGTGCAAAGGTTTACAA
Source organism: Cherax destructor (assembly GCA_009830355.1). NCBI lineage: Eukaryota > Metazoa > Arthropoda > Malacostraca > Decapoda > Parastacidae > Cherax > Cherax destructor. The sequence goes on from WNWK01052634.1 coordinate 11,408, forward strand.
GGCTAGTTCCAGAGCTGGGGAATGTCCTACAAGATGGGTTTAAAGGGGAAAATGGGCCTGACAACACTGGGGGGACAGGGGGGTTAGGGGAGAAAATGAAACAACATACAAAATACTGCTGGGAATAGACAAGGTAAAAAGAGACAGGATGTTCCAAAAGGGGGCACAGAAACAAAGGGGGCACAATTGGAAGTTGAAGACTCAGATGAGTCAAAAGGAAAAATTTGGAATATTTCTTCAGCCATAGAGAAAAAAGGAAGTGGAATAGTCTAGCAAGTGATGAGTGGAGGCAGGAACCATACATAGCTTTAAGACGAGGTATGATAAAGCTCATGGGGGGCCGGGGAGAAGGGACCCAGTAGCATCAGGAAGAGGCGGGGGCCCGGAGCTGAGGGGTTTTTCCCCCCAACCACACTTGGTGAGCAAAGCGGAAACGCGCGCCACACACACACACAGAAGTGGAATAGTCTAAAAAAGATATAGTGGGGGCAGAAACCATACATAGTTTTAAGACAAGGTATGATAAAGCTCATGGAGCAGGGAGAGCAGAGACCCCGTAGTGGACAGCGGGGGCGGGGCCAGGAGCTGAGTCCCCGACTCCTGCAAAAACCAAATTTGGTGAGTACAATCACCACACACACACACACAAACACACACACACACACACACACACACACACACACACACACACATACACACACACACACACACACACAC
>WNWK01052635.1:0-12124 GCA_009830355.1 Cherax destructor
CTGACCAAAATTGAGGCAAATTAAAAAGGAGTCCAAAAGCTGATATTAAACCATCTAGTCCATAATTTGATTAATTTTAAGCATGGTTCACGAGGGGCCCTTTTTCCTGCCTATCTAATTTTTACCTTTTATTAAGTTTTAAAAGGCTGTTGCCCCGAAAAGAATTAAATTTTTGTTTATTTAGACTTTAGAAAGGGTTTTTGATAAGCCCCGCCCAAAAGGGGGGGGAAAAGAAAGTAAAAACCGGTTGGGGAAAAAAAGTCTGTCAGGAAAAGGGGTCATGGCTCAAAATTTTAGGAAGAAAAAGTGTGCATAAATGGGGTTAAATCCGGGTGGGGATCTTTTCGGTGGTTTCCCCGAGGATCAGTCTTGGCCCCCGTTATTATTTATAATATATCAATGCCTTGATGAGAAATTACTAGTGATATGAGCAAATTTCCCCAAACGACACGAAATGGTAGGATAATTGTTTCCCAAAACGGTAGTTTTTAAAGGGGGGAATTTTCGGGGGGGATTTAGACAGACTCAATTCTTGGTAGAAAAATGGCGATGCAGACAATGAGATAAATGCAAGGTTCAAAAACTTGGGGTTCCAAACCCCCAAGCATTAAGGTTAAAAAAAGAAAATTTGGGGTACAGTTGGGGAGAAGGACTTGGGGGTGATGGTAAGCAGCAACCTTAAGCCAAGACAGCAATCCCAAAAGCGTACGTAATGGAAAAAATGATTAGGGGGGATTTATATAAAAAGTGTTAGAAAAAAGAACCCCAGGGTTTTTTAAACACATACATCATTAAAAAGGCCCCCACCTAGATTAAAAACTCAGTTCTGGTCTCCATATTACAGAATGGACATAAATTCATTAGAAAACATTCGGGAAAAAGAATGAACAAAATTAAAAAAAGCATTAAAAATCTTCCTTAAAAAAGAAAGATTGAAGACCCTAATTACATTCACTTGTAAGACGAAAAAATGAGGAACATGATCGAGGTATACAAGTGGAAAATGGGTTTAAAAACAAAGGGGGATATAAAAGGGGGTTTGGGGATACCCCCAAAGGGGAAGGGGCCATAATAATGGATTCAAGTTAAAAAGTTTAGATTTAAAAGGGGATTAGGAAAGTTTGGTTTGGGGAAATAGGGTATTGATAGTGGAACAGTCCCCCCTAGGGGGTTTTTAAAACTAGGACCTTGGGTAGTTTAAATTTTTGGTTGGATAAATTCATGGAAAAGGGGTTGGTTTTGGTGGGACTCGCGCAGGTGGGGGGAATTTTGTAAAAGTTTTTTTTGGGGGTGGCATTAAAAAGGTGGGTTGACAAATTTTTTTTTTGGGGGGGCGGATTGTGAAAGGACCCCTAGTATGGGCCAACGGCCCCTGCTGCAGTGTTCCTCCTTTCTTATGTTTCTTATGTTTCTTAAAATTTCCCTCGTCTCATTGCAGCCACTCCTCATTCCCCCCACACTCACAGGGGCCCCACACACACACACACACACACACACATATGAGGGTATCACAGTGGGCGCCTGTGACAGGCGGGTGTACCCGGGTATCCTAGACCCCAAGTATTTATTCGGTTTTGTAAATGACATGACGGTGGGATAACTCAAAATTTTCTTTTTAAAAGCAGATGATGTGAATTTGGGGGAGAACCCACATCGGAAGAGGACCAACAAATTCAAACAGACCTGGACAAGCTTGACATCTGGTCCCCAACGGCTTCTCAATTTTTAATCCCCCAAATGCAAAGTCATAAGGGGTGGAAAGGGGGAAAGAAGACCGCTGACAGAGTAGGGGGAAAAAGGTAAAAAAGGCTACAAAAAAAAAGGACAAACCCCTTGGGGTGGTAAACCCCAAAACACGCCCCCGGGGGAGACACATAACCCCGATAACTCGGCAGCATATGGGCGACTGGCAAACCAAAATTGGGGGTTCCCCTTCCCCAACGAAAACGTTCAAGACACTTTCACCTGTATCGGCCCATACTGGGGAAAATTTTTAACCCCGTCTGGAACCCCCCCTAGTCAAGCACGAAAAAAAAACTAGAAAAAAGTGAAAAGGGGTTTCCCAAAAAAAAGTTCCACAACTCAGGGGTCTGTCCTATGAAAAAAGGTTGGGGGAAATAGGACTAACAACACTGGGGAAAAAAAGGGTCGGGGGGAGACATGTTTGGGCATACAAAATACTGGGGGGAATCGACAAGGTAGACAGTGACAGGATTTCCCCAAGGGGGAAAACAGAAACAAGGGACACAACTGGAAAACTGAAGACTCAGATGAGTCAAGGGATGTTGGGGGAAACATTTCTTCACCCCGAGTAGTCAGGAAGGGGAAAAGTCTAGAAAAGAAATAATTGGGGCCCGGGGAAACCCTACATAGTTTTAAGACGAGGTATGATAAAGCTCATGGAGCAGGAGGCAGAGCCCCCGTAGCGGACAGCGGGGGGGGGCCGGGCGGGTCCCCGACCCGCCCCCAATTAGGTGAGTACACACCACACACAAAAGGAGGAGAAGAAAAAATTTAAGGTATCAAAAACAATAGGTGAGCGACATGACCCAGGTGACAAATTTTGGGGGGAAAAGGGTGGTTTGAAGGGGGGAAAAAAACGGGCCCGCAAAATTAATTTTCAAAGGCAGAATAAAACTCGAACCATGATTCTGCAGGAGAAAACACGACAGGGACAAACTGGAGTCCGGAAAAAGTGTACCTCGATGGGGGCAGAACACAAGGGGAAGGGAAGGGCCCCGAAAGAGGGTTAAAAAAGGGCGAATGGGGGAGCAAAAAAAACCCCAAAAGGGGGAAAACCCAGGCCCAGGGGGGAAGGGGGAAACACACCCCCCAGAAACACCCCCCACAGAAGGACTCCAACCACGACAAATCCGGCAACTGAAAATCAAAAAAAACACCCCCCTGTTCCCTCTGTCCCCCCTATACCCAAAACCCCACCCCTACAAACCCCTCCCCGGCCTCTCCCCCCCCTCAAAAACCCCCCCCAAACCCCCCGGCCCCCCCCCGGTCTCCCCCCCCCCCAACCCCCCAAAATTCTCCCAGGACCACAGTTTTAGAAAAGAAATTGAAGGTTTGGTACAGGGATGGAATAACGAATAAAAGGGTGGAATGAAAGAATCAATGAAAACCCCCAAACATCACTTGATACAGAAACGGAAACTCACTGAGACAATAACAGACTCAATTTCCCAAAACCGGGAAAAACAGATTCTGAAAATAAAAGGGGGGAGAGAAGGAGGGGTTCACTGCTCAAAAAAACCCCGATGGAGATTTAAAAAAATGGAAGGAAAGGGAAAAAAGATTATTAAAGGGGGAATTACATAGTAAATTTTAAATTCAGTGGGGGGAACATAAGGGGGGCATTGCAGTGATGTATCCCCCCACAGAACCCCAGGATGCCAAAAAGAGGGAATATAAAAGAGAGCAACAGAGCAATGGTGGAAAACACTGGCTGAGGTGGCAAAAAGGGGGTCACTCGAGCAAGCAAAGTTACGGGTTTGGGGGTTTTTTAACCACAGGAGATCGGGGAAAACCCCGGGGCCACATGGGGGTCTCGGCGGGGGGCCAAAATGATGGATGTGGTATTTTGGAAAAATTTATGCATCAACATGCCCGGGACACTACCAAAAAAGAGAGAGGGGGGGATAAACCCCGCAAGACTGGACCTTTTTTTCCCCCAAGCAGTTCAGACTTTAAAAAGGCATCACATATGAGGAAAAAGGAGATTAGTCGAAGAGCCAGAAACGGTATCCCAAATAAGGGGAGGCCCCCGACAGTACGAAAACGTCAGGGGATAAAAATAAAATCTGACCTGAAACTGCTGTATAGCCACTTTGGGGGAAAACCCCAACCCCGTCAAAGCCCGGGGGATCAGGCTGGGGAATGGGGGGGAACTCTGAAACGACCCCAAAAGGGGGTTTGAGGAGCTCGATGAGATTTGGGGGGTATTTATAGTGGAGAAGGAAGGCTCTGGGAAGACAGAAAAAAGGGAGGACACCAAAAAGGGGGAAATACCAAAAAGGGTTTGGTAAACATACAACTAGGAGGAGGGGAAGAAGCGGGGTCAGTGACCTTGTTTTCCTAAAAAGGCGAGGGGAAAGGACATCTCCCCAGGGGTTTTGGGGGAAAGGGGGGTGCTGTGTGTGCCACTAACCACAATCTTCAACACACCCCTTTTAAACTGGGGAACTACCTGAGGTATGGAAGACGGAAAAAAGTAGTTCCCTTTTTAAAAAAAAGGGGACAAAACGGGGGTAAACTAAACCAGTGTCACTGACGTTTATAGTTTGAAAAAATCAGGGGAAAAATTTCAGGAGGAGAATGATGGAGCACCGGGAAACGGAAGGGGTTACAAACGACAACGACCCCGGGTTAGGGGAAGGAAAACCTGTGTCAAAAACCCTTTTGGGGTTTTTGGGAAAATAACAGAAGTAAAAACCCCGAGAAGAGGGGGGAAATTTTTGCATTTTCTTGGACTAAAAAGGCCCCCGGGCACAGTTCCTCACAAGAGATTAGTGAAAAACTAGGGGGGTCAGGCGTGGGGCAGGAAGAGCACTGCAATGGATCAGAGAATATCTGACGGGGAAAAGGAACAACCCCGGGCATGGTACATGATGAGGAGGTATCACAGTGGGGGCCTGTGACAAAAAGGGGTTCCCCCCGGGGGGAGTCCCCGGACCCCTGTTTTTTTCTTGGTATATGTGAATGACATGGCGGGAAAAGGGTTAATCAGAAGTGTCCCCCCTTGGGGGATGATGTGAAGTTTGAGAGAATTTTAAAAAAAAAAATGAGGATCAGGGCCCCGGGCTTTAAAAAACCTGGACAGGGGGGACACCTGGTCCCAACCGGCCCCTTTCGGTTTCCCCCCCCAAAACAAAAAACATGAAAGGGGAAAAAAGGGGAAAAAACCCAAAAAGGTATAGGCTAAAAGGGGGAAAGACTGCAAACCTCGCTCAAGGAGAAAAAACTTGGGGGAAGTTTTAAACCCCACCCCCCCAAACACACATCAACGAAATGCTGCAGCAATGGGGCTGGCAAACCCCAGAATAGCGTTCCGAACCTTAGTGGGGGAACGTTCAAGGGGACTGTTTCACCATGACTCAGGCCCATCGACCCCCACCCCCTTTGGGGAACCCCCCCCTGGTCAAGCCATCAGAAATTTTAAAGTGCAAAAAGGGTTTTCAACAAGGTTAGTTCAGGCTAAAGGGGGAAGTCCTACGAATAAAAAGGTTAAAAATGTTTTGGGGGGAAATTTCTCCCCGGGGGGGGTATAAAACCTTTTGCCCTTTTTTAAATGAGGGGGCCCCCCTCTCAGAGGGGAAGTGGTCTTGTTTGCTACCCATCAAGTAGTGGGAAAAGTACCAGACGGACATCCACTTCCTTGTAGATACGTCAGGCTGACCCCCTTTTTTAATTTGGATGGGTTTAGAGATTTTTCGATCTCTTGGGGGTAGGAAAAATTAAAAAAAACCTGTACCCCCTTTTTACCATGTAAAAATAGCATACACAGTCGTCTAAAACCCCGACAGCAGGAAATCAAACATTCTGCATTGCTTCTTGTAAAAAATTTGGCAAGCAAAGAAACATGCTTGATCAAAACTTCTTTTGTGTATCAGGGGGAAACTGGGGGGCCCGGGGGGGGGATTAGGTTTTTTTTCACCCCCCCAGAAGGAACAATAACCGGGGGAATGGATAAGAGCTTTTTTTCCGGGTTTATTCATAAAAAAACCCCCTTAGGGGTTATTCAGAGAAGTTTAAAATTCCTGTAGTAAAAATTTCTGTGAATAGACAATGACTGAAACACAATTAAAATTACCCCCGTGTATAAAAACAACTGACAGTAATATTCAAAAACGGGGACCTGTGAAAAAGGGCCTACAACACCTGGGGCCTTAAAAAGGGGGGGGGGTTTTTTCTTCTTTTTATCGGGGCTCAGTTCTTGTTTTCCAAAAGGGTTAAATCTGTTTTTTAGTGGCGATTGGGTGTGGGTTCAAAACCAACCCGGAGTATTAGCATTATTTAGTATTCAGGGGTTCGAAAATATTTGCTATACGCTCCTAAAGGGGGGAAAAATTCCTCCTTTTCGTACGTGTCCCCAACAGCTACGTGGTGGTAGAAACACTGGGTCATATCGGAGGAGCGATCTGGGTGCAGCTGAAAAACTGCCCCAAAAAAAGATAATTTCCTGTGTCATGTTTCCCCCTGAAACAAATTTTGGGTTTTTTTCTCCAATGAATTTTTTCCCCCCAGGAGGGGCCACGGGGGGACGGAAAAAGGTTAGGAGACGGGGTAACGACACCCCAAAATACTGCATGGAATAGACAAGGTGGATAGGGCAGGTTTTTTAGGGGGGGGGACACAGAAAAGGGGTCAAATTTGGGGGATTTAAGGGGAACTCAGATGAGTCAGAGGGATGTTAGGAAGTATTTCTTCTGCGGGGAAGTAGTGGGAAAGGGGGGAATAGTCGAAGTGATGTAGTGGAAGCGGAACCATAAAAAGCTTTAAGACGGTTGAAAAGCTCATGGGCAGGGAAAGGGGACCCAGTAGCATCAGTGAAGATGGGGGCCCGGGGAGGGGGAACCCCAAAAAAGGGTTAACAGTTGGTTTATCTCATCTACAGTTCACTTATCTTTTAAAGGGGAAAAAATTTGGGGGGGAATTTGTTAGTATATGGGGTTATCTTATTTTCATTAATAAGATTTTTTGACCTCCCCAATAGCTTATTATTTCTATCTCTATATTCCTCAATTAGGGGAAAAATTAAGACAAAGGGAACCATATGCCTGACCACATAATTTGCATTTGGGCTGATTTTTTATCTGCCCCCCAAACGGGCCCAGCAACCCCAACCCCAAAGCCTCCCCTTTTCAACACTAGTCAGTCTGTTACCCCCAATTCTATAACATACTTATCCCCCTTCCCCCTATAACTTTTTTTTTTCATTATTAACTTCCCCCCTAATATTTTCCCCTAATCTAACAAAAAATACCCCAAAAGTTATTTCCCCTTTTCTCCTTCATTATTATTTTTTTTAATAAAAAAACCCTTTTAAACCACAAGGGGTCATACAGTGCAGCAGGGCAGGGCAGGATGGGGGGAGAATGGGTAGTAAGAGGGAGAGGGGATTGGTAGGTTTGGGTAAAACAGGGCGGGGGAATAATGCAGGGATGGGGGTAGCAAGAGTTTGGGAAAAAAAAGGGGGTTTGGGGGAAATTTAGGCATAATCTTGGTTTTTTGTAGTAAATCAGTTGCTGAAAGTCAATGAGGGGTAAAAGGGTTATTAAAAGGGCCCATCAGCAAAAGGGGGAAAGGAAAAAAAAGGGCAGAAAAAGCAAAACAACTTTGGGGTAAATTCTGCATGCTCGATGAAAAGGGGGGCAGTACAACAGGTTTGGGAACAGTTTTGGAACCCCGACAATGCTGGGGGGGACAGGGGCCTCTCCCAGAGTTCCCCCTGGTAAGACGAGTGTGGCCAATGCAAACAGGAAATTGATCTCCCAACCTCCACATTGGTGACAAAAAACCCCAAAAACCCCATACTCAGTTTAATAGAATGAAGTTTGTTATGTGGGGCAGCCAAACGTTTTGCCAAGGGGTTTCAAAAAGGGGGGTAGCAATGAAGAAAAAAGTCCGTGAATGGAAAAATTTTTAAGAAACTGGAAGGTCATATACTGCTGAAAACACAGCAGTGTCTGCCTGTTTATTGCCCCGTACGTCAACATGACCAGGGCCCCCCAAAAAAAAAAAAATTTTTGTTTGCTGGAAATAAACAACCCCAATTGGGTTTTTTAAAAAAAAATAGGGGTAAATGTATCAAATTTTCAGATAGCCTGTAAAGCACAAAGGGGCCCCAAAAGACCACAAATGGTGAACACAGGCATAAATCCCTTAGGATAAGTGTTTTCAAAAATTTTGGCCCAAAAAATTCAGCCGTAAAAATGCTAGCCGGGGAAAAGATGCCCTCCCACGCTGCCCCGGGAAAACTACTGTAACCCCCTGCCACCCCGAAGACTTAGAACCATCGGTGCCCCCTGGGATGGCAGGGGGAAAGAGAAAAAATGGCCCAAAAAAAAACGGCAGCCGTAGGCAGTTGGGTTTCCCCGGCAGTGGAAAGAACAGCCCGGGGCGGGAATTCCCGGGGGTGGGGGAAAAGGGGATGCCACATAAACATAAAAGGGGGTAGCTGAAGGGGTAGACAAAAGCTAATGTAGGCAAAAAAAAAGTGATAAAGAAAAGGGGCAACGAACAAAAAAAGAGCGTCTACTAACATCTCATTTCGCTCTCAAATTTATGAGCGAACATAAAAAGCAGGCAATGTGCATCATGGGGTCGGAAAAAGGAAAAGAATGTTCGCTTCTCAAGGGGGTCCCCAACCGGTGAAGAACGAAAAGCACAAAACCCCCCAAAAGAAACCCTGGTGATGGATGGGTTAAGGGTAAAAGGAGAAAGGGGCCGCCGAATATACCCGGGCCCATAATCGAGTTTGGGGGAAAAATTTGGGCTAATTTAAAGGGGAAAGGGGGTTTTTGATCACCCCCCGAAAAAATGTGCTGGGTTTTTTGGGGTTCAACCGGCTATGACAAGTTCCTTTTGGGGAAAAGTGGGTTTCCAGGACAATTAAAAGGTCAAACAGGGGCCGAAAAACCTGACCGTATAACGTTCTGGGATCCGGGGGATATGGGGCAATGGATGATCAGGGCCACTGAACGTCTATGAACATTTTTGGGGAAATTTTTCTACAAAAAATTTAAACCCGGGGTGGTGGAACCCGGGGAAAAATGGGTTTATTGTATGCTGGGCAAAAAACCCAAAGGGGTGACAGTCAGCGACCACAAATTTTTAAAAAGTCATCAACAAAAAGCGATGACCAAATATTGGATGGGAGAATAGTCCCGGGTTTTTTTATAGCAAGGAGAAAGAGTGTTGTGCTCAAAAAAACATCCCTGAGGACCCTTTCCCCAGCTTGGAAAAACCCCCGGGAAAACATATTCCCGGAAAAAAGGGGTAAATTGCCTCGGAGACCTAAAAAGGGGGCCCGGGGCCCAAAAAAAATTTAAAACCTCAGGTTTTTCATATGCCTTCAAAAAGGTCAAAAAAATGGCAAAACCCCGGTGGTTTTAACAAAGGCATTACAATACATATGAATTTTGTACCAAAAAGCGAAAGGGGTCAATGGAAAAAACGGCCCTTATAAAGCCATATTGACTAGTGGAAGCCTTGCGTCTCTAAATACCACATCAAACGTCTATTAACCAGACGTTCCATCACCTTCCCAAATGCACTGGTAAGAGCAATGGGACAGTAGTGGGAGGCATCATGTCCTGGGGTCCCTTTTTTGGGGAAAGGAGAACAAAACCCAATTTTCCCCCAAAACGGGGGGGAAAACTCCTTTGACCATATAAAATTTTAAAAGTCGTAAAGAGGACTGAAAAGGGGAAAAAATGATGAAAAAGCATAGGAATATGTATGCTGTCTGTAGCTCCGATGATCGGCAAGCGGGTTTCCTCCAGTTTCAGAAGGGTAAAAACATTATAAGTTTCGGGGGAAAAAAAAAATCGGGGGCTCCTAACTCGCTGGCAGACTTAGAAAAAAAAGGAAGAAGGCATAGAGGGGCCCCCGGGAAAAACGGCCCAAAAGGTGAAATTTTAGGGGAAGGGGGAGGGTTTGCTTTTGGGCCCGGCCCCCGGGAAAAAGGGGGCCGGGTGGGGGGAAAAATTTACCACCCCCGTTTCCTTTCTTTTTCCAGACTGCACTCATCGGGGGGAATCGAAGTGACAAAAAAAAGAATTCCGCCAGCGGGGCGTTTGGGGCCCGGGTGACACGGGGGCCCAATTCTCTCTTCTCCCTTTAAAGGTTTTGTGGTTTTTGTTGTACCGGTACCTGTTTCCAGCCCATTTAAAAGGGGCCCCCCGGCCCGGGGGGGCCCCCCAAAAAAGGCCCCTTCTGGGGAAAAGTTTTTCCCAAAAGGTTGGGAATAAAAAGTGAAGCTGCGGGTTAAACAAGGGTGAAAGATGTAAAAACCCATCAATGGAGGACAAAGGGGGGCCCCTCATGAAAAGAAATAAAATGTGCAAAAAATTTCCCATTCGGGGGGCAAATTCCAGCTGGGCTACAGGGGGGAGAATAAAGGGGAATAAGTGATTGGAAAATGACCCTTTTCAGGGGAAACCCCGGAGGACAGCCCCGGTGAAGTCGAGGACAGTTGAGGAAGAACGAAAAGGGGAGGAAAAGATGCAAAGAAAAAAAGGTTCGAGGATCAAAAAAGGGGGGGAATCCCGTATTTAAAATATGGAGGAAAAGCAAGAAATGCCTCAATTGAATGCTGCAGGGCCACAGTGAGACCTCCCGGGGAAAAGGTGGGCATTAAAATCATAAGTAACAGAAAAGGGGGGGGGGGAAAAAAAACCAGAAAAAGGCAACATCTGGGATAGACAATGCCGAGAAAGGGAGAGATACAAGAACAGGAAAAGTATACCACTTATGCAAAAGTGGATAGGGGGGCAGTGTTCAGAGGGTATGAAAAAAGCAAAAAAATGGGGAAACCAGTGCATATAAAAGGGGCACCGTTAAAATTCCATCGGAAAAAAACATCCAAAAAATATAATTAAAAAAATAGCCCGGGGAAAGGGTGGATAACAGCGGGTCAATTTAAAAATTTTTGTAAACAGGCACCAACAGGGGGAAAAAGGGAAAAAAAACCTGAAGCTCCCCCGGTTACCCCTGGGCCCGGATATTCCCACTGTAAATAAGCCATGATTTACGAAAGAAAGATACAAGAAAAACCCAAGGTAAAAGGTATCTATGGACTAGGGGGCTGGAAAAACACGTGTGGAGGCAGTGGAAGGGCTTTAAAAAGGGGAAGGGTGGGACGTTGTGGGGGAAGGGCGGGGTGTAAAAAAAGAAGAGGGGGGGAACCGGAGGGGGGGGCGGTGTCCATCAACTTTAGTTTTCCTAATATATTCTCAATAAAATTCTAGTGTTTCGGGGGGCAAGACTCAGGATGTGAAACCATTAGAATGGAAGGGGGAAGGGGTGAGCAGCAATCGGAAATGGACTGTACTAAAAAAGGTGGGGGGAAATGGAAAAGGGACTGTCGAAGGGGGGTTTGGGGGGGGACAGGGGGGGGGGAACGACCTGGGAAGGGCCTAGAGGGGGAAAAAATTTGGGGGAAGAAAAGGATTGAACAGGGGGGAGGATGAACCTTCCCTGTAACAGAACTAGTTGGAGGTGGCTTTTGGGTAAAAAAAAGGGAAAAAAAATGTGCCCGGGGGGGAGAATGTGCAGGATGAGAGGAGAGCAACAATGGGGTTTTTGCTGGACTTCTGGAAAAGGGAAGGGGGGGGGGGGAGGGGGTTTGGGCGGGAGCGTGTAGACACAAAAACTGTGCAGTAGTAGAGAACAGTATAGGGTGCCTTTTGGAAAACCCAAAAGGCAGCAAAAAAATTTTAAACGGGGGGCTGAGGGGGGGGGATGACCACAGAGGAAGCTGCAGGGTTGGGACCCCAGAAGTGGGGGGATGTTTTAACGCGAGAATAGGGGGAAAACGGGGGAATTTCCCTTTAAGGGCGTAGATGAGACAGAGCCATGGCATATGGGGCCTTCCGCCTCTTTGAGACAACCGGTTTTACGCTCATTCGTAAACTTGACAACAAAAGGGGTAACATGGGTGCATCTCCCACAATTAAAACATTGGATGGTAATTTGATGGAAATTGGCTTATCCCAATTTTAATATAGGAACTTCATTTATCTTCCCCATTTTGGCCAAACCCCTTAGGGTGGGCGTATTAAACACATTCGTTTGGCGGCTAAGTTCCATCTTGCATTCTTTAAGTACCCGTGGACCCCCCTTTTCGGGGATTTGGGAGTCAACAAATCGTCATTGGACAAAAGATATCGTCATCGAACAAATTTCCCGGGGGTCGAAACGAAAACGTTTACCTGTCGGCCCCGGCGCTTGGGTGCCTCACAGCACAGGCGTGGGGGCCAGTCCGCTTTTTTACATTTTGAAGGCCTTTTACCTGCCGCTTCCCCAGACATTTCACATTAATTTTAATTTTTGAGTTTGTTCATTAAATGCCCACTGTGAAATAAGCTACCATGGGGCCCAAGAAAATTCCTAG
>WNWK01052636.1:0-12124 GCA_009830355.1 Cherax destructor
CAAAATGGATGAATAATAGGCTCAAATATCTTTTAGGGCAGAAGAAAGGAATTTATAGGCACATAAAAAGAGGTGAGGGACATCTTATAAATCAGTATACTGACATTAAGAGGGACGTTAAAAAGGGGATAAGATAAGCTAAACGGGACTATGAAATTAAAGTTGCTAGGGATTCAAAAACCCAAAAAAAATTTCCAGGTTTATAGAACAAAAGTTAGGGATAAGATAGGTCCCCTTAAAAATAACTCTGGGCATCTTACTGACAAGGAGAATGATATGTGCTCTATTTTTAATAATTATTTTCTCTCGGTTTTCACGCAGGAAGATACTAATAATATCCCAGAATTTAATTTTTACAGAGGCCAAGAAGAAGAAAAATTATGTAATATCACAGTCACTAGCAAAATGGTTATGAAACAACTAGACCGACAGGTGTGACAGAGTGAACAGGCAAAAAGGGGGGGTTGGCCAGTATATCACAGAGTCACTTATATGTTCAGAACTACTAAATGCCTCAAATGATGTAGTTGAAGTATTAGCAATAAAGGTCGAGAATCAAAACCTGGTCATCGTGGTTGTCTACAAGCCTCCGGATGCAACGTCCCAACAATTCCAGGAACAGCTTCTGAAAATTGACCACTGTCTGGAAAATCTTCCAGCTCCTGCCCCCAACATCTTGCTACTGGGGGATTTCAACCTCAGGCACCTAAAATGGAGGAACATTGCAAACAATGTGGTAGCAGAGATAACACCAGGAGGCAGCTCAGATGAAAATTCACACATGCATGAACTTTTAAATCTCTGCACCAAGTTCACCTTAAACCAGCAAATAGTAGAGCCCACAAGATTAGAGAATACGCTGGACCTCATCTTCACCAACAATGATGATCTGATACGAAATGTCATCATATCAAAAACAATATACTCAGATCACAACATAATAGAGGTCCAGACATGCATGCGGGGAGCCCCAGATCAACAAAATGTGATCAGCCGTGAGGGAGCTTTCTCCAAATTCAACTTCAATAACAAAAACATAAGGTGGGACCAAGTAAACCAAGTCCTAAATGATATAAACTTGGAAGATTGCCTAAGCATCACGGATCCCAACCTATGTCTAGAACAAATTAACTCTGTGGTACTTGAGGTTTGCTCAAGGCAAATTCCCTTAAGGAAAAGGAGGAGAAGATGCAAACTAGAAAGAGAGAGGCGCTCCCTATACAGGCGAAGGCCCAGAATAACGGAGCGGCTACAGGAGGCCAATATATCTGAAATACGTAGGGAGACACTAGTCAGAGAAATAGCAAACATCTAATTAAAACTAAAGGAATCTTATAGGAATCAAGAGACACGGGAAGAACTAAGAGCCATAAATGAAATTGAAAGAAACCCTAAGTATTTCTTTTCCTATGCAAAATCAAAGTCGAGAACAACAACCAGTATTGGGCCCCTACTTAAACCGGATGGGTCCTACACAGATGACAGCAAGGAAATGAGTGAGTTACTTAAATCCCAGTATGACTCAGTCTTTAGCGAGCCACTAACGAGACTGAAAATCGAAAACCTAAATGATTTTTTCATTAGAGTGCCAAAGAATTTGACAGATGCATGCCTTTCTGACATCATCACGACGCCAAATGACTTCGAAAAGGCAATGAATGACATGCCCATGCACTCCGCTCCAGGCCCAGACTCATGGAACTCCGTGTTCATCAAGAACTGCAAGAATCCCCTATCACATGCTTTTAACATCCTATGGAGAGGGAGCATGGACACTGGGATCGTCCCGCAGCTACTAAAAACAACAGACATAGCCCCGTTCCACAAAGGGGGCAGTAAAGCAATAGCAAAAAACTACACACCAATTGCGCTAACGTCCCATATCATAAAAACTTGTAAAGGGTTCTAAGAAGCAAGATCGCCACCCATCTTGATACCCATCAATTGCACAACCCAGGACAGCATGGGTTTAGAGCAGGCCGCTCCTGTCTGTCCCAACTACTGGACCACTACGACAGGGTCCTGGATGCTCTAGAAGATAAACAGAATGCAGATGTTATATACACAGATTTTGCAAAAGCCTTTGACAAGTGTGACCATGGTGTAATAGCACACAAAATGCGTGATAAAGGAATAACAGGAAAAGTTGGTAGATGGATCTATAATTTCCTAACACGTAGAACACAAAGAGTAGTAGTCAACAGAGTAAAGTCTGAGGCAGCTACTGTGAAAAGCTCTGTTCCACAAGGCACAGTACTTGCTCCCATCCTATTCCTCATCCACATATCAGACATTGACAGGGATATAAGTCACAGTGCTGTGTCTTCCTTTGCAGATGACACCCGAATCTGTATGACAGTGTCCACCATTGAAGACACTGCAAGACTCCAAGCAGACATAAACCAAATCTTTAAATGGGCTGCAGAAAACAATATGAAGTTCAATGATAAGAAATTTCAATTACTCAGATACGGAAAACGTGAAGAAATTAAAATCTCATCGGAGTACAAAACTAATTCCAACCACACAATAGAGCGAAAAACTAATGTCAAAGACCTGGGAGTGATCATGTCAGAGGATCTCACCTTCAAGGACCATAACAAAGTAGCAATTGCATCTGCTCGAAGAATGACAGGATGGATAATGAGAACTTTCAAAACCAGGGATGCCAAGCCCATGTTGACACTTTACAGATCGCTTGTTCTATCTAGGCTGGAATACTGCTGCACACTAACTGCACCTTTCAAGGATGGTGAAATTGCTGACCTTGAAAAATGTGCAGAGAACCTTCATGGCACGCATAACCGCGATAAACCACCTCAATTACTGGGAACGCTTGAAGTTCCTAAACCTGTACTCTCTAGAACGCAGGCGGGAGAGATACATTATTATATACACATGGACAATTCTCGAGGGTTTAGTACCAAACTTGCACACAAAAATCACTCCCTACGAAAGCAAAAGACTCGGCAGGCGATGTAACATCCCCCCAATGAAGAGCAGGGGTGCCACTAGCACGTTGAGGGACAACACAATAAGTGTCAGAGGCCCAAGATTGTTCAACTGCCTCCCAGCATACATCAGGGGGATTACCAACAAGCCCCTGGATGTCTTCAAGCAGGCACTGGACAGGCACCTAAAGTCGGTACCTGACCAGCCAGGCTGTGGTTCGTACGTTGGACTGCGTGCGGCCAGCAGTAACAGCCTGGTTGATGAGGCTCTGGTCCAACAGGAGGCCTGGTCACAGACCGGGCCGCAGGGCGTTGACCCCTGGAATTCTCTCCAGGTAAACTCCAGGTATTTATACAAAAATAAAATTTGTGAATAAAAGACAATTAAAATATTTTCCATATCCTCTTAAAAGCTATAATAAGCATAATAAAGTTCATGTAAGTAATACTAAAAATACTGAAGGTTAATCGTGGATCGTTTTTTATCCTTCTTCTTGTCAGTGGTACCAGAACAAGTGAAGTATTCCGGTACTCGTGATATGTGTCTCCTGGTTTTTCTTGTCATTGGTACCAAAGCTAGTGGAAAGCTTATCTTCTCTCTTCTTGTCAGTAGTGCACAACAAGTTGAGTGTTTCTCTTCCTTATTCTTGACAGTGGTACCAAAACAATTGAAGTGTTTTTCTTTCTTCTCGTCAGTGTTGTCAGAACTAGTGGAATGTTCATCATTGGTGCTACATTATTATTAATAATTTTATCTTATAAGTTTATATCTAATTTTTTTTTATTTTACTGTACTATATTTCATTCTAGCTTAATACATAACCAATACCAAACTCATTGGTGCTACCTTTTTTTTAGTTATTGTATCTTATTAGTTTATATCTAATTTTTTATATCATACTAGCTTAATACATACTCAATACCAAGTCCACTATGTTTATATGTTTATATGACCAATGTGCATTAGTTATATACTTATCAAAACATCCCCTTACTACAGATATCAGTACTATAACTCACCACACTATACATGATACAAGAAAATTACTATTTAACCTAAATGATGAATGATCACGTCGACCCTGATCTAAACCTATTTAATAAAACACCCATTCAAAATTTACTGGAAAATAACTGCCTCTACTACACAGCATCACACTGTCCTAAACACTACTAAAAGTATAACAGTTCTTAACTACAACGTCCGATCATTAAGCAAACACTATGATGACCTCCTTGCCCTCCTTGGTTCCCTAAAAACAGCCTTCACATGTATTGTTCTTATTGAAACCTGGCTTAAGCAGGATACAATAGATATCTACTCGCTGCCACAGCAATACACAACTGCAGACCACATCAAGTTGGGGGAGGTATTGCAATCTATTACTCTAATGAAATATCCTGTTGTGACACCACTTGCTATAATGATGAATATGGAGAATATATTTTTGCTAATTTTACTGCACAAAACCCATAACCATCGGGGCCATTTACCGGATGCCTCATACAAACATCTCAAATTTTAGCGATCAACTAAAAACGCTAATAACAAACAACCAATTGAACAAACACCACCTTATCTTAGCTGGAGACTTCAACATCAACCTTTGCCAACCAGATGACCAGCCAGTAACCGATTTCATCAACAATATGAACAACACAATTCTCATACCAACAATAACCAAACCAACTAGGCTTACTGAGATGAGTGCAACCATAATCGACCATATATGGACCAATATCCTAGCCCACCTTAAATCGGGGATAATAACAGACAGCACCACAGACCACTACCCCACCTTCCTCTTAACAAACATTAGTAAACCGCCCCTAGAATACACCAAAGTTTCATTTCGACTCCATGACAAGGCTTCAATAAATAACTTCACAGCAGAGCTAGAGACGGTTGACTGGGCTATAGAATTCTCAAATGCCAAGGGTATCGATGAGTGGACAGACAACTTTCTTAATAAATTACATAGACTATACAACAAACATTATGAATAAACGGCTAGGCTGCCCATGGCTAACTAACAGCTTACTAAAATCCATTAACAGGAAACATCAATATCAGAAGCAATATAGACGGGGATTCATACATAAGGAGTTTATTAAACACTATTCATCAGTTCTCACCAAACTAATAAAAAAAGCCAAACAATTGTACTACTCCAGCAGATTCACTGAAACAAGAGGAGATATAAAAAAGACCTGGAAAACACTCACAGATTATGGGCACCCACAAACTGAAAAAAAACTAGGGATATTGTCCTAACTAAACCAAAAGAAACACCACTACAGCCTATTGATACAGTAAACAAGATAAATGACTTCTTCTCAACCATAGGATCAAATCTTGCCAGTAAAATCCCAGATACTAATGCCCGAGCAAGTGATTACCTAGATGAGAATTTCCCATCCTCCTTATATCTTGCACCTACTGAACCCACTGAAGTGTCGATGATAATCAAGTCACTTAAAAATAAATCAGGGCATCTGTCTCAAGTTCCACCCTTAATATACAAACGAGCCGCTCATGTCCTTTCATATCCTATTTCTTTACTTTTTAACAAATCATTAGAAACTAGCACTTTCCCAACACTACTCAAAACAGCAAGGGTTACACCAATACACAAAAGTGGTGACCCTACAGACGTAAATAACAATAGGCCTATATCAAATCTACCATTGCTATCCAAAATCTTCGAGAAACTTGTGCACAGGAGATTATACTCGTTTATAACGACACAAAGCATACTCAACCCCTGCCAATTTGGCTTCAGGAAAAATAAAAGCACTAACGATGCAATAGTAAAATGATAGACCTGCTTTACACAGCACTCGAAAATAAGGAATATCCACTAGGACTTTTTATTGACCTAAGGAAAGCTTTTGACACAGTAAACCACAGCATCCTACTCCACAAACTTGACCACTATGGAATAAGAGGTCATGCACTAGCATACTTCAAATCCTACCTCACTAATAGGTGTCAGTATGTCACTATTAAAGACACATCCTCCACGACACTACCACTAGACACCGGAGTACCGCAGGGAAGTGTCCTTGGTCCCCTGCTCTTCCTCTTATACATCAATGATCTTCCCAATGTATCACAACACCTGAAACCAATACTCTTTGCTGACGACACAACTTATGTCATCTCCCACACAAACCTTGCCACGCTTAATACCATTGTTAACGACGAATTAATAAAAATATCAACATGGATGACAGCCAATAAACTTACACTCAACACTGATAAGACCTTCTATATTATATTTGGCAACAGAACAGATGATCCACAATTAAACATTAAGATCAACACTACACCTATTGCTAAACATAACGAGGGCAAGTTCCTGGGCCTTCACCTTGACAGCAGCCTGAAATTCAGCACCCATATCCAACACGTAACAAAGAAAGTGTCCAAAACTGTGGGGATCCTCTCTAAGATACGGTATTAAGTACCACAATCAGCCCTACTCACACTATACTACTCACTCACCTATCCCTACCTCACATATGCCATTTTTGCATGGGGATCAACAGCAATTACCCACCTAAAGCCAATAATAACCCAACAAAAAGCCGCAGTAAGAATTATCACGCAATCCAACACTAGGCATCACCCCACCCCCACTCTTCAAAGACCTAACCCTACTCACTGTTCAGAACATCCATACTTACTACTCTGCTATCTACATTTATAGAACAATTAATTCCAACTTTAACCCTGAGCTAAAACACTTTCTTGACAGTTGTGACAGGACCCATAAACATAATACAAGACATAAACATCTCTTTGACATTCCCCGTGTCCGACTAAATCTATACAAAAATTCAATGCACATAAAACGGCCTAAAATCTGGAACTCCCTGCCTGAAAACTCTAGAACTGCAGACACAACCTCCATTTTCAAAAGCACTGTTAAAAAACATCTTATCTCACTTACGCACCCAACCGGTAGCTAACCACATGAAAACTACTTTATCTTGCACATATCTACAGCAAAATACACTTATTGATATTTGTGATTCCCCTTAATTTCCACAGTACTATCCAAAATTCTAATACAACTATTTCCCGCTCATTCAGGTAAACCTGACAACTGCGAGAGTACGATGAATGTGTCTCATTACAGTTAAGGCAAGAGGGAGGTAAAGTACAAGAAGGACTGGCATGGTCTTTGGTACCATAGACTGGGCATTCGGCCATGGACCTGCAATATTTCGCTGGATGACCAAAACGCCAGCAGTTTCTACACTGCTGTGGTGTAGGGGTCACCTTTCAAACTTGTAAACATTGACCTGCAATGTAGACCGAAGGTGGGAGGTCACGGCAGTCAAACGTTAAACGAGCTATATTGCAAGGATAACGTCTTCGCTTATTGGCAGGGAGGACAAAAGTGTCAACCTTAAGGATAGGGAGTTCTTGGAGCTCAAGCTGCTCCAAAATGTCTTCACCACATGTCTGGAAATTCCGTTGGACAATGGTGTGGGGTAAAATGACAGTACCACTACAAGAATTAAGAGAGTGATGCTTGTAAATAGTGATAGGAATAGTATCTATGGTCGTAAGAAGGGAAAGATCGCGAGCTTGGCCAGCATTCTGGACCATGATGATGCGAGTGCCACTCTTGAGAGCGTGAAAAGAGATATCTTTGCCTACATGGCGTAAGTGAGCTTTACCAATACTATGATAGGAAAGATAGGTAGTTGGAGTAGTCGGTCTTAGAGTAAAAAACTTTGTCCATTGAGTAGTGTGAAACAAAGTATCTAAGGGGAGTGTGCGACGTGCTAGTCATTTCTGAGATGAACGAGAAAGAAGTGTCGAATCGTCAGGTAAAGGTCTTGGTCATTTGGGTGTGGGACCGGGGGTGGTCCGATGGGAGACGGGCGAGCGAATCGAAAATTGCCGCACCGTCGAGGGAGAAGCCGGAATCAAGGTCAGAGAAGAGCAAAGGTCAGATACGTCAAAAGGGCCGGTCGGAACCCTGGTACCTGAAGCAGGTGATGAACCGGTACCAGCAAGAGGTATAGGGGCATGAGAGGTGTCCAAAGAGTTGTCCATTAACGAGGCAGGGACAGTACTGGGTGTGGTATCAAGAAAGGGCCTGGGGGTAGGTTCACAATTTAGGGCATCCATGGTTAGGTTCATGGGCTAGGGCATCCATGGTTAGGTTTCTTCTTTCTTTTTGTTTTTAAGAAAAAAAAGAAAGAGAAGAAAATAAAAATATAAAAAAGAATAAAAAAGGGGGGACGTGGAGGAATAGCTCCTAGGAGGAATGAAAGGGGCGTAAATCACCCTCCGAGCCCAAAATGACCTCAACACCACAAGTAGGGCAGATGCTGCATGGAACCCTTCACGCCAGTAAACCAGCGATCCGGGATAGCAACCTTGTTGTGATAGAAACACAGTACTGTAATAATATAGGCAACCATGCTGTATGGCTGTTGTGATAGAAACACAGGCCTTATTCCTAGGCTTTATTGAACACAGAATCCACAGTACATGTCTGCAACAGAAGAAAATAAAGGATAGTACATCTTATGACTGCTGGTGCAGGATAGGTGATGTAAGGTGCATATGTCCTCAGAAAAACTATAGCTACTGGCGACATATTTAAGCTTACCATGTAATCTGCATCACGAATGTATCTGTGTAAGAGAGAGAAGACAACACATCATGTGCTGGGCCGACATCGTCCTACTATGTTGTTGTTATTGTAAGGGGCCGCTGAGGTGGTGCAGTATTGTGTCCTGCTGCTGCTACCCACAAGAGCTGTATCACTACAATCTACCCCTTCTAAGATATCAAATACAGTAATCTTCCAAACGGTTAGGTGGGTGATGTGTACGTCCAGACCTTCGTAGCCCTTGAGCCTCTTCACCGGGTTCGGTATTTTCTAGCGGGGTTTGACTATCTGCTGGAGCGGCATCTTCTATTTCAATAGGGGTAGCCTCAAGTGGCTTCCCTGGAGAAACCGAAGCATCTTTCACAACATCTATTGGTGTATCTTGAGATTCCGTACTAACATTGGTTTCAACTGGGGCTAAGTGTCTTGTAGATACAGTAGTCTCTTCACCATTTTGGTAGCGAATGTGGGCATAATGCGGATTAGCTTGTAGGAGCTCTACCTCTTCCACTAAAGGATCCGTCTTGTTCATCCTACGGTGACTCTTCAGGAGAATGGGTCCTGGGTGACATAACCAGGTGGGCATGGAGGCTCCCGTAGAGGAATGACGTGAATAGTTGAAGAGTCTCTCACGAGGGGTAGCTTTAGTAGCCGTGCACAGCAATGATCTAATAGAGTGAAGAGCATCAGGTAGGACAGTCTGCCAGTGTTGAACCGGTAGAGTGAGCGATTTCAGTGTCATTGTAACTGACTTCCATATAGTACCATTGAATTGCTCCACTTGACCATTGCCTTGATGGTTGTAGCTTGTTGTTCTGCTGCAAGCAATCCCTTTGTTAGCCAAAAACTCATGAAGTTCATTACTCATGAACGAGGATCCCCTGTCTGAATGGATATAGGCCGGCATACCAAAAATAGAGAATAACTGGGAAAGACAACTGATGACAGTTGAAGCAGTCATATTTGCACAGGGGAACACAAAAGGAAACCTTGAATATTCATCTACTATGTTAAGGAAATACCTATTCTGGTTTATGCTTGGTAGAGGTCCTTTGAAATCTATATTCAGTCTCTCGAAAGGCTGGGTGGCTTTTATGAGATGAGTTTTCTCTGGCTGGTGAAAGTTTGGCTTGCACTCTGCACATACTCTGCATGATCTGATCACTTGTCGCACATCTTCCACTGAGTAGGGCATATTCTTAGATTTAACAAAATGATACAGGCGTGTAACTCCTGGGTGACATAAGGCCCTGTGGAGCTCTGAGAGTGATTGCAAATCATGACATGCTGCTCCACAGTGGGACCTAGAGAATGCATCAGGTGAAATGTTTTCTTCACCCGGTCGATACAGAATATCAAAGTTATAACACGATAGTTCCATCCTCCAGCGTAATATCTTGTCATTCTTGATCTTACTTTTGTGCATCTTGTCAAACATATACATCACGGACCGTTGGTCAGTCCTTACAGTGAAATGTCTGCCTGTTAAATAATGCCTCCAGTGGCGAACTGCTTCTATGATGGCCTGGGCTTCCTTTTCTACAGCGGCATAGCACTTCTCTGATCCTTGAAATGTTCTTGAAAAGAAAGCTACGGGACGTCCTGCCTGAGATAGGACTGCAGCAATGGCAACTTCAGATGCATCCGTTTCCACCTCGAATGGTAGGGACTCATCAATGGCCAGAACTACTGAGTTTTTGATGTCCTGTTTGAGAGTATAGAAAGCAGTTTCTGCTTCCTTTGTCACAGGAAATATCGTGGTAGCACTCAGTGGGCGAACTTTACTTGAATAGTTGTAGATCCACTGTGAGTAATAAGCAAAGAGACCAAGAGTTCTTTGGAGTGACTTTTTGTCTTGGGGCATTTCATGAGTGCAACCATGTACAGACGTAAGTAAATTTACTTACATGATTCATTACCTTGTAACTAGTGAATTAATTACCATTGTACCTTGTTCAGCTATCAAAACTTTGGGGCCCAGTCTCTGGACCCTATATATACCTCTGTAATCTGCAAATACCTTTGTAACTTGTCATGATTGTGACCATCTGAGTTCATTACCTTTGTAACTTGCTCAGCTATCAAACTTTGAGGTCCAGTCCCTGGACCCATTATGTACCTCTGTAATCTTTTGACTACCGCCCACAGGATGGGTATGGGGTGCATAATAAAGATATCAAACTAAGGCATTGGAAGTTCCTGTAGAGGTCGAAGTCTTTCAGGGTCTGGGGATATTGCACCTCCTTCCACCACATAACCAAGGATGTTAAACTTTTTAGTGGAAAAAGTGCACTTTTCTTCATTGTAACTGATATTTTTCTTCTTGACGGCTTCCAAAAACTTATCAAGGTTTGCATCATGCTCCTCCTGTGTCTTGCCACAAATGGTAACGTTATCTAAATATGCATAAGTTCCAATAAGTTACTCTTCCTGAACGAGTGAATCCATAATTCGGTGGAAACAGGCTGCCCCATTGGTAACCCCAAAGGGACTCTGGTAAACTGACAGAGGCCGTCACTAGCCTGAAACACTGTGTATGGTTTATCTTCATTCCTTATAGGGACTTGATGATAGGCACTCCGTAGATCAGTTGTGCTAAGCACATAGTACTGAGCAATTTTGTTCACTGTATCATCAATTCGAGGTAGAGGGTACCTATCAAGAAGTGTAAATTTATTGATTGTCTCAGAATAGTCGATAGCCAGCCTCCGTTTCCTATAATTATCCTTGACAACAACGACCTGTGCACGCCAAGGAGAATTACTTGGTTCTATAATACCCTCCTTCAGCAGCCTCTGAGTTTCTTTCTCAATGAACATCCTATCTTCATAAGAATAGCGGCGTGACTTAGTTGATATAGGATGACAATCCGCAGTAAGATTCGCAAACAGCTTTGGTGGGTCTACCCTTAAAGTGATAAGACCACAGACAACGAGATGAGGCAGTGTTACGCAGAAATTGGGGTTTACCTGAGGCCTAATGTCTTGTCTAAGGGCAAAGGGTAAAAGTTACACAAAACACCTGTAAAACTAGGCCTCCCAGGTCTATCCCCATAAACAAAGCTGATATTACCATTGTGGTTTAGTGCTTCAATGGGTTAGGGTATCAGAAGGGTAACACCAAAAATTCCTAGCTAAGAAAATATAAATTTATTTACTTACATTAAAACTATATACAGTCCAAACACACCTCTTCACATATCAATTAGCCAAACCCCCTCAATAACAGTACAGGACGGAGAGGGCGGCCGGGTGGTCACTTCAAAAACAAAACAGCTCCCTATGGGGTCGGCCCAGCCACCGCTACCCTCATCCAGAACACATCTCCTCCTATTTCTTCAGTTCACACTCGTCCTTCCGAGCCCCGACCATGTCCGAGCCCAGGGTGTGTACTGGTACACCATAAAAGTGCCTATGGCTTGAGTTAGCTACACAAAAAGGGAATACAACATCACAAACTTAGCTGAAACCACGTTGCGTCTCGCCAGCCGCTAACCATGCTGCCAACAGGAGTTCACCCAAGCGACGCCACTCC
>WNWK01052637.1:0-12124 GCA_009830355.1 Cherax destructor
AGGGGTTTTGAACCACAAGTCTTACCTGAAAGAAAATGATCAGAGTGTTGAACCAAAGTCTTACCTGTCGAAAATGATCAGCATGTTAAACCCAAAAGTCTTACCTGTACGAAAATGATCAGCATGTTGAACCACAAGTCTTACCTGTACGACACATGATCAGCTGTTGAACCAAAGTCTTACCTGTACGACACATGATCAGCATGTTGAACCACAAGTCTTACCTGTACGACACATGATCAGCGTGTTGAACCACAAGTCTTACCTGTAGACACATGATCAGAGTGTTGAACCACAAGTCTACCTGTACGACACATGATCAGTGTTGAACCACAAGTCTTACCTGTACGACACATGATCAGTGTTGAACCACAAGTCTTACCTGTACGAACACATGATCAGCGTGTTGAACCACAAGTCTTACCTGTATGACACATGATCAGCGTGTTGAACCACAAGTCTTACCTGTACGACACATGATCAGCATGTTGAACCACAAGTCTTACCTGTACGACACATGATCAGTGTTGAACCACAAGTCTTACCTGTACGACACATGATCAGCGTGTTGAACCACAAGTCTTACCTGTACGACACATGATCAGTGTTGAACCACAAGTCTTACCTGTACGACACATGATCAGCATGTTGAACCACAAGTCTTACCTGATGACACATGATCAGTGTTGAACCACAAGTCTTACCTGTAGACACATGATCAGAGTGTTGAACCACAAGTCTTACCTGTAATGACACATGATCAGAGTGTTGAACCACAAGTCTTACCTGTACGACACATGATCAGTGTTGAACCACAAGTCTTACCTGTACGACACATGATCAGTGTTGAACCACAAGTCTTACCTGTACGACACATGATCAGCGTGTTGAACCACAAGTCTTACCTGTACGACACATGATCAGTGTTGAACCACAAGTCTTACCTGTACGACAATGATCAGTGTTGAACCACAAGTCTTACCTGTACGACACATGATCAGAGTGTTGAACCACAAGTCTTACCTGTACGACACATGATCAGCGTGTTGAACCACAAGTCTTACCTGTACGACACATGATCAGTGTTGAACCACAAGTCTTACCTGTACGACACATGATCAGAGTGTTGAACCACAAGTCTTACCTGTACGACACATGATCAGCATGTTGAACCACAAGTCTTACCTGTACGACACATGATCAGCGTGTTGAACCACAAGTTCTTACCTGTACGACACATGATCAGAGTGTTGAACCACAAGTCTTACCTGTACGACACATGATCAGAGTGTTGAACCACAAGTCTTACCTGTACGACACATGATCAGAGTGTTGAACCACAAGTCTTACCTGTACGACACATGATCAGAGTGTTGAACCACAAGTCTTACCTGTACGAACATGATCAGCATGTTGAACCACAAGTCTTACCTGTACGACACATGATCAGCGTGTTGAACCACAAGTCTTACCTGTACGACACATGATCAGAGTGTTGAACCACAAGTCTTACCTGTACGACACATGATCAGAGTGTTGAACCACAAGTCTTACCTGTACGACACATGATCAGCGTGTTGAACCACAAGTCTTACCTGTACGACACATGATCAGAGTGTTGAACCACAAGTCTTACCTGTACGACACATGATCAGAGTGTTGAACCACAAGTCTTACCTGTACGACACATGATCAGAGTGTTGAACCACAAGTCTTACCTGTACGACACATGATCAGAGTGTTGAACCACAAGTCTTACCTGTACGACACATGATCAGCATGTTGAACCACAAGTCTTACCTGTACGACACATGATCAGCGTGTTGAACCACAAGTCTTACCTGTACGACACATGATCAGAGTGTTGAACCACAAGTCTTACCTGTACGACACATGATCAGCATGTTGAACCACAAGTCTTACCTGTACGACACATGATCAGAGTGTTGAACCACAAGTCTTACCTGTACGACACATGATCAGCGTGTTGAACCACAAGTCTTACCTGTACGACACATGATCAGAGTGTTGAACCACAAGTCTTACCTGTACGACACATGATCAGCGTGTTGAACCACATTAAGTTTTATGAAGTAGATACACGAGTGTTGATTGTTGTTCACCGCGGAATGAGAGTTCATCACACCTTTGTGTTCAACGTTATGTACACTGAACTGTGTTTATATTGTGTGTTTATACACCGCGTATCTCATTGTATATACACTGAGGTGTGTGTATATAATAGTGGTGTATCTTAGTGTGTGTATATACTAAGAGTTTATTCTCTATCTTAGGGATTAGAGTATCATTGCTGGAACTCTTCCTTTTATGTTGTTATTACTGCTTCTCTTGCTTGCTTGCTTGTCTTGTCTTGCTTACTTGCTTTAGTACCTCTTCTGTGAATGTGCTAGGCGGACATACTTGATGCCAGCACACGCGGGGAGGAGCTGTCTCGACTCCCGCCAACACAGTTACGAGGCAGCACACTGGTGTCACTGGGCACAACTCTCGCCCCTACACCTCGTGTACCAGTCTTAAGTTTCAACATTTATATCAGACTACACTTAAAATTATCTCCCCTGGAAAAAATAATGAAAACATTATTATAATCTATTATGTTTCATAACCAGAGTCAAACCAGATTTAACTATTAAAATAAAAAAACTCGATAAAAGGTGTCTTAGAGTTTGTTAAGTATTTTCTGAATTAACAATTTTTTTCATTTTGCTCCAATCTAAATTTGCTTTGACCAAACCTTGCATAAAATTACCTTAATATATCTTATCAAACCTATCTTAGTTCAGTTAAATATATATATATATATATATATATATATATATATATATATATATATATATATATATATATATATATATGTTGTATTATATATATATATATATATATATATATATATATATATATATATATATATATATATATACACACACACACACACCTGGAGGGAGTTTCGGGTGTCAACGTCCCCGCGACCCGGTCCATGACCAGGCCTCGTGGTGGATCAGGGTCTGATCAACCAGGCTGTTACTGCTGGCCACATGTAAACCAACGTACGAGTCAGGTACTGACTTTAGGTGTCTGTCCAGCTCCTTGAAGACAGCCATGGGTCTATTGGTAATTACCCTTTTGTATGCTGGGAGGCAGCTGAAAAGTCTTGGGCCCCTGACACTATGTTGTCTCTTAGCGTACTCATGGCGCCCCTGCTTTTTATTGGGGAGATGTATCGCCTGCTGAGTCTTCTGCTTTCGTAGGGAGTGATTTTCGTGTTCAGATTTGGGACTAGTCCCTCTAGGATTTTCCAAGTGTATATATATTATGTATCTTTCTCGCCTGCGTTCCAGGGAGTACAAATCAAGGGACTTCAACCGTTCCCAGTAATTGAAGTGCTGTATCGTACTTATACGTACCATAAAAGTTCTCTGTATATTCTCAAGGTCTGCAATTTCACTTAACTTTCGCATGTGTACAAGTCGTTCTTTAATTCGGGTGGTGGGTAACGCGATCGGTCAGATAGTCATGCCAGAATTTACGTATAAGGACGAGGCTGCTGTGCTGGCCACCACCGCCCCTGTTCACCTAGCTGGAAATTTACGTATAAGGGACGAGGTGCTCAGGTGGCCACCACCGCCCCTGTTCACCTAGCTGGAAATTTACGTATAAGGACGAGGTTGCTGTGTTGTGGCCACCACCGCCCCTGTTCACCTAGCTGGAAATACTATAGGGACGAGGCTGTGATGGGCACTCACGCCCCTCACCTAGCTGAAATCCTTGCAATAGTCTGTTTTTGGTAGCATTCAGTGGGAGGCCCTAAGGATCCCAACGGAAATAAGTCAACCTACTTGGCTTTCTCTGGTTATCCTTGATTATTAACCCTTCATATTTTTCCCTGAAATTAACCCTTGAGTGGTTAATTAGAAAAATATTATTCTGTTATGTTTCATGGCTCAAGGGGTAGCATCTTCGGCTAACATTGAAGGATCTACTGTCGAACCCAGCACGGGTGGAAATGTTAGACTTGTTTCACGAATTCGTAATAACACGATTGCAAAGAAATCATGGAACAGGTGGGGCTTGATCCCACACTGGCCTGTGAGTTTTAGGACTCACTCGCCATGAGTTCAAGGCTCACCGTTTCGTGATTTGTTAAGACATACTGTACTTCCTTACACCTATTGCCTATGTTCACCTAGCAGTAAGTACCTGGGTGTATGTTTACTATTATGGGTCGCATCCTGGGAAGCGGAGCAGTTAACCACTATTGAAATAAACCAGACTTGATGGTTTTCTTGGGTTATTAACCCTCAGGGTTCTTAATCCTAATAAGATGTTTTTCTACTTATGGTTTATTAATCAGATTTCTAGGTAGGCAATTCAAAAATAATTTAGTTTGTGCACTGTCCCATTTTCTGTCGTCAGTTTGGTGATGGATTTTGATTAATGTGACCTTTCTAAGACATTGGAAAGAAAGAATTCAAAGAAAGAGTTCTGGAATATTGGATAGCCACCTGGGAAGCGAAATATTCTACAACAATCAATATTTGCCAGAAGTCAAGGATTTGTTCTTGCTTCTGCTTCTTGATTCGCCGGTACGCTCCCGGCCCGGGCCTTTTCCAAGTGGTGGCCCGGCCTTGGCTCCCTTTCTCGGGAGTATCTCAGACTAATGTCTGCCATGGGAGGAGGTACAAGTACCTCCTCATCGTTGGAACCCACTGTCCCCAGACTTAGCCACATTCCCCGCCCTCACGGGGCTCGTAGGGAGAAGCTAGTCCTCTCTGGTCTGCTGACAGAAACTGTGTTTAGTTTGAGCAGTGTGTCTGATATTCGGTATCTTCCATACACTAATGCTGTAAAAACTTACCGGTAAGCCAGCGGAAGGCCTCGGTCAGATGACCAAAAGCTCCAACGGCGGGTCAGGAAACACTTGTCCTGTTTCCTGACGAACATTACCTAACCTAACCTATGATTATATAAAGTTGTCAGTTTTCTTTAGACAAGATCAACATGTCTTCATAAAGCTATTTATATTGTCAAAAGCTTTTGCAAAGTCTGTGATTTTTGTACACCGTTTTTAGAATGGAGTATATAATTTTTTCGAAGTGTACCAACTAGTCACTTTGTAGTAGTAGTTTGTCTTGAAGCAGTTTTTAAGGTGTTGAAAATGGTATAAAATACTGGCATGTTGAAGATTAGGATGCATGTACAACAGTTGGGGGTCTTTATTGATGAAATGTTTCGTCTACACAGTAGGCTTCTTCAGTCAAATACAGAGGCACCAGTAGTAATGAAATAAAGATGTAATCAGTCAATCAACCTTGGAGAAAAAGTATTTGAGGTGGTCAGTCCCATAGCCTGGAGAAGAGTTGAGCTTCATGGTCTGGAACAACAACATTCCAGACCATGGAGGTGAACACTTATCCAGGCTGAGGGACTGACCACCACAAATACTTTCTCCAAGGTTGGTTGACTTGACTACATCATCATTCATTACTACTGTTCCCTTTCTATTTGACTGAAGAAGCCTACTGTGTAGACGAAACGTTTCATTCAGATTCAGATTTTTATTTCTCTATAAAGATTACAATGTGTGGTTTACATATTATGAGACAATAATTACAAAGATGGCCACTAGCATACCTGGGTTATACAAGATAATAATGCGCATTATTATCGTAGTATACTTGAAGGTGTCGAGGGATGCCTGATACACCAGGCCTTTATTACAAAGGTTTGTGTGGTATACATGTGACCTTGGAGCAACAATGTTCGATACCAGTCTCTCTTGCTTCTGTAGGAAGTTTAGTTCTTAGTTCTGTCACCCACTCGGGTTTACCGTAATTTTTAATGGAAATTTGCCCTCGGTGCAGTGTTAGCATACTACAGCGCAGTGCGTGTGCACAACCTCATCACCACCATACTCAGCGCAGTGTGTGTGTGCACAACCTCATCACCACCATACTACAGCGTAGTGTGTGTGTGCACAACCTCATCACCACCATACTACAGCGCAGTGTGTGTGCACAACCTCATCACCACCATACTACAGCGCAGTGTGTGTGTGCACAACCTCATCACCACCATACTACAGCGCAGTGTGTGTGCACAACCTCATCACCACCATACTACAGCGCAGTGTGTGTGCACAACCTCATCACCACCATACTACAGCGCAGTGTGTGTGTGTGCACAACCTCATCACCACCATACTACAGCGCAGTGTGTGTGCACAACCTCATCACCACCATACTACAGCGTAGTGTGTGTGCACCTCATCACCACCATACTACAGCGCAGTGTGTGACAACCTCATCACCACCATACTACAGCGCAGTGTGTGTGCACAACCTCATCACCACCATACTACAGCGCAGTGTGTGCACAACCTCATCACCACCATACTACAGCGCAGTGTGTGTGCACAACCTCATCACCACCATACTACAGCGCGTGTGTGCACAACCTCATCACCACCATACTACAGCGCAGTGTGTGTGCACAACCTCATCACCACCATACTACAGCGCATTGCGTGTGCACAACCTCATCACCACCATACTACAGCGCAGTGTGTGTGCACAACCTCATCACCATACTACAGCGCAGTGTGTGTGCACAACCTCATCACCACCTTACTACAGCGCAGTGTGTGTGCACCTCATCACCACCATACTACAGCGCAGTGTGTGTGCACCTCATCACCACCATACTACAGCGCAGTGTGTGTGCACCTCATCACCACCATACTACAGCGCAGTGCGTGTGCACAACCTCATCACCACCATACTACAGCGCAGTGTGTGTGCACAACCTCATCACCACCATACTACAGCGCAGTGTGTGTGTGCACAACCTCATCACCATACTACAGCGCAGTGTGTGTGCACAACCTCATCACCACCATACTACAGCGCAGTGTGTGTGTGTGCACAACCTCATCACCACCATACTACAGCGCAGTGTGTGTGTGCACAACCTCATCACCATACTACAGCGCAGTGCGTGTGCACAACCTCATCACCACCATACTACAGCGCAGTGTGTGTGCACAACCTCATCACCATACTACAGCGCAGTGTGTGTGCACAACCTCATCACCACCTTACTACAGCGCAGTGTGTGTGCACCTCATCACCACCATACTACAGCGCAGTGTGTGTGCACCTCATCACCACCATACTACAGCGCAGTGCGTGTGCACAACCTCATCACCACCATACTACAGCGCAGTGTGTGTGCACAACCTCATCACCACCATACTACAGCGCGTGTGTGTGTGCACAACCTCATCACCATACTACGCGCAGTGTGTGTGCAAACCTCATCACCACCATACTACGCGCAGGTGTGTGTGTGTGCACCTCATCACCACCATACTACGGCGCGTGTGTGTGTGCACAACCTCATCACCATACTACAGCGCAGTGTGTGTGCACAACCTCATCACCACCATACTACAGCGCAGTGTGTGTGTGTGCACAACCTCATCACCACCATACTACAGCGCAGTGCGTGTGCACAACCTCATCACCACCTTACTTTCTTTCCCTGAATATATTTTCTTAAGCACATAAAATTCATTATTTGCTGCCACTGTTCACCTAGTAGTACCTAGGTTACGTACCTGAACGCAGGTAATTAGTATTTGAGTACATAGTTTGTAATAAATACATGAGTTAAGGAAGTCACAAGCTTACTGTCATTCATAATGGGACTCAATAGTTTTAAAATAAGTATTAAATGCAGACACCTTTAATATTGAAAATTATACATTAAATAGGAGACCATATTAGTCAGAATATTTCGTTATTCTGCTGGGCGGGCATAGAACGAGGCTAATCCAGAAAGGTGCGTACTAAAATGAGGCACTAACCATGAATTAGCCGTAATTGACGTCCACCTAGTAATTTCCTTTGGAATTCGTTATATAGTCTACCCAAACGGACTTTTATACGCTGCTTATGCAGTATTGCAAGTGGCGCCTCTGATTATTGCTTTAATCTTTGAGAAATTAAGGTTACTTTTTTGGCTAGCCATCAAGACTTGTATACCTTGTTTTAGTATTGGCATATGGATATTTATATATATATATATATATATATATATATATATATATATATATATATATATATATATTTATTTTTATTAACACATCGCGATTCCCCCCAAGGCAGGGTGGCCCGAAAAGAAAACTTTCATCATCATTCACTCCATCACTGTCTTGCCAGAAGGGTGCTTTACACTACAGTTATAAAACTGCAACATTAACACCCCTCCTTCAGAGTGCCGGCACTGTACTTCCCATCTCCAGAACTCAAGTCCGGCCTGCCGGTTTCCTGAATCCTTCATAAATGTTACTTTGCTCACACTCCAACAGCACGTCAAGTATTAAAACCATATGCCTCCATTCACTCCTATCAAATACGCTCACACATGCTTGCTGGAAGTCCAAGCCCTCGCACACAAAACTTCCTTTACCCCCTCCCTCCAACCTTTCCTAGGCCGACCCCTACCCCGCCTTCCCTCCACTACAGATTTATACACTCTCGAAGTCACTCTGTCTCGTTCCATTCTCTCTACATGTCCAAACCACCTCAACAACCCTCCTCAGCTCTCTGAACAATCGTTTTGGTAATCCGCACCTCCTCCTAATTTCCAAACTCCGAATTCTCTGCATTATATTCACACCACACATTGACCTCAGACATGACATCTCCACTGCCTCCAGCCTTCTCCTCGGTTGCAACATTCATCACCCATGCTTCACACCCATATAAGAGCGTTGGTATAACTATACTCTCATACATTCCCTCTTTACTTCCATGGACAAGGTTCTTTGTCTCCACAGACTCCGAAGTGCTCCACTCACCCTTTTCCCTCATCAATTCTATGATTCACCTCATCCTTCATAGACCCATCCGCCGACATGTCCACTCCCAAATATCTGAATACATTCACCTCCTCCATACTCTCTCCCTCCAATCTGATATCCAATCTTTCGTCACCTATTCTTTTGTTATCCTCATCACCTTACTCTTTCCTATATTCACTTTCAATTTTCTTCTTTTACACACCCTACCAAATTCATCCACCAACCTCTGCAGCTTCTCTTCAGAATCTCCCAAAGCACAGTGTCATCAGCAAAAAGCAACTGTGACAACTCCCACTTTGTATTTGCTTCTTTATCTTTTAGCCCAACACCTCTTGCCAAGACCCTCGCATTCACTTTCTTACAACCCCATCTATAAATATATTGAACAACCACGGTGACATCACACATCCTTGTCTAAGGCCCACTTTTACTGGGAAATAGTCCCTTCCCTCCTACACACTCTAACCTGAGCCTCACTATCCTCATAAAAACTCTTCACTGCTTTCAGTAACCTTCCTCCTATTCCATACACCTGCAACATCTGCCACATTGCCCCCTATCTACCCTATCATACGCCTTTTCCAAATCCATAAATGCCACAAAAACATCTTTACCCTTATCCAAATACTGTTCACCTATATGTTTCACTGTAAACACTTGGTCTACACACCCCTACCTTTCCTAAAGCCCCTTGTTCATCTGCTATCCTGCTTTCTGTTTTACTCTTAATTCTTTCAATAATAACTCTACCATACACTTTACCAGGTACACTCAACAGACTTATTCCCCTATAATTTTTGCACTCTCTTTTGTCCCTTTGCCTTTATACAAAGGAACAATACACGCTCTCTGCCAATCCCTAGGTCCTTACCCTCTTCCATACATTTATTAAATAATAGCACCAACCACTCCAAAATTATATCCCACCTGCTTTAACATTTCTATCTTTATCCCATCAATCCCAGCTGCCTTACCCCTTTCATTCTACCCACTGCCTCACGAACTTCCCTACACCCACAACTGGCTCTTCCACACTCCTACAAGATGTTTTCCTCCTTGCCCTACACACGAATCACAGCTTCCTGTCTTCATCAACATTTAACAAATCCTCAAAATATTCTCTCCATCTTCCCGATACCTCTAACTCTCCGTTTAATAACTCTCCCTCCTATTTTTAACTGTCAAATCCATTTGTTCTCTAGGCTTCCTCAACTTATTAATCTCATTCCAAAACTTTTCTTATTTTCAACAAAATTTGCTGATAACATCTCACCCACTCTCTCATCTGCTCTCTTTTACATTGCTTACCACTCTTTTAACCTCTCTTTTTCTCTCCATATACTCTTCCCTCCTTGCATCACTTCTACTTTGTAAAAACCTCTCATATGCTAACTTTTTCTCCCTTACTACTCTCTTTACATCATCATTCCACCAATCGCTCCTCTTCCCTCCTGCACCCACTCGCCTGTAACCTGAAGCTTCTGCTGAACACTCTAACACTACATTTTTAAATCTACCCCATACATTTTCGACCCCATTGCCTACACTCTCACTAGCCCATCTATCCTCCAATAGTTGTTTATATCTTACCCTAACTGCCTCCTCTTTTAGTTTATAAACCTTCACCTCTCTTTTACTTACTGATTCTATTTTCCTTGTATCCCATCTACCTTTTACTCCCACTGTAGCTATAACTAAAAAGTGATCTGATATATCTGTAGCCCTCTATAAACATGTACATCCTGAAGTCTACTCAACAGTCTTTTATCTACCAATACATAGTCCAACAAACTACTGTCATTACGCCCTACATCATATCTTGTATACTTATTTATCCTCTTTTTCTTAAAATATGTATTACCTATAACTAAACCCCTTTCTATACAAAGTTCAATCAAAGGGCTCCCATTATCATTTACACCTGGCACCCCAAACTTACCTACTACACCCTCTCTGCATGTTTCTCCCACTTTAGCATTTAGGTCCCCTACCACAATTACTCTCTCATTTGGTTCAAAAGTTCCTATACATTCGCTTAACATCTCCCAAAATCTCTCTCTCTCCTCTACACTCCTCTCTTCTCCAGGTGCATACACGCTTATTATGACCCACTTTTCGCATCCGACCCTTATTTTAATCCACATAATCCTTGAATTTACATTTATATTCCCTCTTTTCCTTCCATAACTGATCCTTCAACATTATTGCTACCTTCCTTAGCTCTAACTCTCTCAGATACTCTGACTTAATCCCATTTATTTCTCCCCACTGAAACTCGCCTACCCCTTCAGCTTTGTTTCGCTTAGGGCCAGGACATCCAACTTCTTTTCATTCATAACATCGGCAATCATCTCTTTCTTATCATCCGCACTACATCCACGCACATTCAGACAACCCAATTTATAAAGTTTTTCTTCTTCTCGTTTTTAGTAGATTTGTACAGGAGAAGGGTTACTAGCCCATTGCTCCGGCATCTTAGTCGCCTCATACGACACGCATGGCTTACGGAGGAAAGATTCTTTTCCACTTCCCCATGGACAATAGAGAAAATAAAAAGAACAAGAGCTATTAAGAAAAGAAGAAAAACCTAGATGTGTGTATGTATATATATGCATGTGTATGCCAGTGTAGTGTGACCTAAAGTGTAAGTAGAAGTAGCTAGATATACCTGTTATCCAGCGTGTTTATGAGACAGAAAAAAGACACCAGCAATCCTACCATCATGTAAAACAGTTTCAGGTTTCTGTTTCACAGTCACCTGGCAGGACGGTAGTACCTCCCTGGGTGGTTGCTGTCTACCAATATATATATATATATATATATATATATATATATATATATATATATATATATAAAAATATATATATATAAAATAATAATATAAAATATATATATATATAATATATATATATATAATAAAATATATATATATATATATATATATATAATATATATAATATATATATATATATATATATATATATATAATATATATATATATATATATATAAATATATATAATATATATATATATATATATATATATATATATATATAATATATATAAAATATATATATATATATATATATATATATATATATATATATATATATATATATATATATATATATACGCAGAACAACCACTGTGAAAAATAGTGAAATTTTATTTCACATTATCAAGGAACTATGATAGTTCCTTGATAAGGAAGTCACGAAAGCGCTTGGAATTTCACGGAT
>WNWK01052638.1:0-12124 GCA_009830355.1 Cherax destructor
GAATATTATGGTAAGTGGCACACTCAGTACCTCAGCTCCTTCCCGAAGAACCCACGGGGAGATTTTGTCCGGACCCATCGCCTTTGAGGTATTGAGGTCACTGAGTAACTGCTTCACTTCCTCCTCAGTTGTGTGTATGCCCTCTAGCACTTGGTACATCCCTTGTTGGTGATGAACCCCGTCCTGTCTACCCAGCTGCCTTCCTTCCTCCATTGTGAATACTTCCTTAAACCTCAAGTTGAGCTCCTCACATACCTCTTGATCATTACTTGTGAGTTCCCCATCTTCTCTCCTCAGCCTTATCACCTGGTCCTTGACTGTTGTCTTCCTTCTGATGTGACTGTACATCAGTTTCGGGTCGGACTTAACTTTCGATGCTATGTCATTTTCGTACTGTTTCTGGGCCTCCCTCCGTACTTGTGCATATTCGTTTCTAGCTCTTCTACTAATCTCTTTGTTTACTTTTGTTCTTTGCCTTCTGTACCGTTTCCATTCTCTGATACTCTGAGTCTTTGCCTCCCTGCACCTTTGGGTAAACCAGGGGCTCTTTCTGGCCTTCCCATTTAATCCTTTGCCTCTGGGTATAAACCGTTCCTCTGCCTCCTTGCACTTTGCCCCTACGTATTCCATCATTTCATTTATTGTCAGTCCTTCCATTTCCCTTTCCCACTGAACGTCCTGCAGGAAAATCCTCATGCCCGTGTAGTTTCCTCTTTTAAAGTCTGGTTTGTCTCTATCAGTACTGTTTTCCCTCTCCACCTGTAGCTCTACAATGTACTCAAAGCTAAGCACCATATGGTCACTGGCTCCCAGGGTGAATACAATGTCCAGTCTTGCTGGTTCATCTTCTCCTCTCTCTCTGGTCGTGTCCCTGACATGTTGGTGCATCAGGTTTTCAAGTACCACGTCCATCATCTTGGCTCTCCAAGTTTCTGGACCCCCACGTGGTTCATGGTTCTCCCAGTCGATCTCCCTGTGGTTGAAATTCCCCATGACCAGTAGCTTCGCTCTGCTCATGTGTGTTTTTCTTGCCACCTCCGCCAGGGTGTCCACCATCGCTCTGTTGTTCTCATCGTATTCTTCTCCTGGCCTCCTGCAGTTCTGTGGTGGGTTATACATCACTGCAATGATTATCTTGTGTTCCCCAGACTGGATGGTACCTACTATGTAGTCCCTTTCTCTACACACCTCCATTCCTTCCATTTCCTCAAATTTCCAACGGTTCCTTACAAGCAGTGCGACCCCTCCTTCCCCCCTGCTCCTCCTATCTTTCCTCAGGATCTGATATCCCTGTGGGAAGATTGCATCTGTTACTGTCTCATTTAGTTTAGTTTCTGTGACCGCTATGATGTTTGGGGATGCCTCATCTATTCTTTCATTCCACTCTTCATACTTATTCGTAATTCCATCCGCGTTTGTGTACCAAACCTTCAACCTGTGTGTGTGTGTGTGTGTGTGTGTGTGTGTGTGTGTGTGTGTGTGTGTGACTCATAAACAATAAAGTTCTCAAAGTCCTCTTAATAAGCAGCTCAGTGGTCATTATTTGACTAAGGGATGTATCATGTGATTTTCGCTAACAAAACAAAAATAAAACAGAAATGGGTATCTAGTGTAGGCACTAACTAGTGTAGGCACTTACTTTGTACGATCATTCATGGAGGGGACACGAACGTTGCCCACCACATTGTCCAGCTCTTGCTGTATCTTGTGCATGACGTGTGGGCTCAGGACTGAAAGTAATATGGCGAAAGACACACTTGACGATCCAGTCTCTACTCCAGCGCTGAATACGTCCCCACATATGGCAAGAAGCTGATCGTCTACGAGGAGACAATACAGATGTGATCCCAAGTACACAAGTGTTGGCACTGCTTCACTCAACAGGAAATACATACAACTAACCTGTAAATGTTGTGTCTTGCTCGAATTTTCTTTTTTTAAGTTCGGTGATATAGATGTCTATGAAGTCTCTTAGATTATCAGCGTCGTAATCAGCCTTATGCTCCTCCACAGACTTCTGTTGACAGACATGTCTTCTTAATGCAAAATAATTTTAATGGCGACATCTTTCCTAAATGTTTGGATCATTTGAAAATATTCAAGAAGGATAATTTAACTAGGTTTTAGAAATCTCGACTGTGGTTGAAGGAGGTGCAAGGAATATCTCAGGAAGTGCTGGACTAAGTGAAAGAGGTTTAGAGTAGGATGGGCTTGAGCATCCAGCAGGAATAAGCTCTCGTGTGAATTCAAGTG
Source organism: Cherax destructor (assembly GCA_009830355.1). Lineage (NCBI taxonomy): Eukaryota > Metazoa > Arthropoda > Malacostraca > Decapoda > Parastacidae > Cherax > Cherax destructor. The sequence goes on from WNWK01052638.1 coordinate 2,254, forward strand.
GCTCCTGGAATTTGATGTGCTGTTGGAGTTTGAACAAGGGAATTCAGAAGAACCAGTAAGGTGCACTTCACTCTGAAAGTTTACACACACACACGCACATATAATATATATATATATATATATATATATATATATATATATATATATATATATATATATATATATATATATATATATATATATATATATATATATATATATATATATATATATATATATATATATATATATATATATATATATATACATATATATATATATATATATATATTATATTATTTTGGTGACCCAAAAGAAAGAAAATCCCCAAAAGAAAATACTTTCATCATCATTCAACACTTTCACCTCACTCTTACATAATCACTGTCTTTGCAGAGGTACTCAGATACGACAGCTGAAAATAAGTCCCTCCCAGCTGTCACTATCCCAGACCCCTCCTTTAAAGTGCAGGCATTGTACTTCCCATTTCCAAGACTCAAGTCCAACTAAATCAATTAACTGGTTACCTTGAATCCCTTCACAAAATGTTACCCTGCTCACACTCCAACAGCTCGTCAGGTCCCAAAAACCATTCGTCTCCATTCACTCCTATCTAACACGCTCACACATTCTTGCTGGAAGTCCAAGCCCCTCGCCCACAAAACCTCCTTTACCCCCTCCCTACCTTGTCATGAGGTTCGTAGGTTCGAGTCACCGTCGGCCAGAGATCAGTGTTTGTGAATATTTCGCCTGCTCTTGCGAATTACTAGCATTGTAAAAATCTCTAGTTGTGTCGATGCATGCAGGGGATGAGATAAAAAGCTGTAAGCCACCTGCCTGAAAGCTGGGTGCCTTGGATCAACGTCTAGCGTGAGCTGTACCAGTGTGGTACGGTCGGCAAAGCACTGCGTACCTTGTCACAAGGTTCGTAGGTTCGAGTCTCCGTCGGCCAGAGATCAGTGTTTGTGAATATTTCGCCTGCTCTTGCGAATTCCTAGCATATATATATATATATATATATATATATATATATATATATATATATATATATATATATATATATATATACAATGGAACCTCGGATTTCGTCCTTAATCCATTCCAAAAGTCCGGTCTAAATCCGAAACGTACGAAAACCGAAGTAATATATCCCATAAGAAATAATGTAAATAGTTAATTCGTTCCAGACACCCAAAAATATATTTTTTAAAGAATAACTATAGTTTTGCATACAGAAAACAATGATAAATAAATATAAAGCACTAATGAAATGGATAAATGAACATTTAAATCACTATTACATACCTTTATTTAAGACTCTTGTTGGCATATGGGAGAAGGCGAAGAGGGGAGAGAGAGGAGAGCTTATTGTTTGGAAGGGGAATCTCCCTCCTTAAGGACTTCAGGTATCAAAGCCCTATCTGGGGTTACTTCCCTTCTTTGTCTTTTACTGGCACTGGACCCTTTTTGCACTGAAAATCTGTCCAGAGAGCTCTGTTTCTGGCGTCTCTTTAAGATTTGCCTAAAATGGGACAAGGTACTGTATTGTCACTGAACATGTTGCAGATACGGCTTGCGTCAGGTTGGTCAGGGTGATATTTTTCCACAAAAGTCTGCACCTCATTCCACTTTGCACAAATGTTCTTAATCACTGAAGAAGGCACCTTCTCCCCTCTCTCTTCCTCCTCCTCTGAAGCAATTTCCTCAGTAGTGGTCTGTTGCTGTTCCAGATAAAGATCTTGCAGCTCTTCAGTGGTTAGCTCTTCCCTGTGGTCATCCACCAACTCTTCCACATCCTGGCCACTCACCTCCAACCCCATGGACATCCCCAAAGACACAATAGATTCCACAACAGGTGTAGGGTCGTCAGGGTCAGCCTCAAACCCTTCAAAATCCTTGTCCTGAACTCTCTTAGGGTCAATTCAGTGTCCGAGGACACTTCAAAGCACCTTTGAAACATTACTTTCGTGAAGAGATTTTTGAAGTTAGAAATGACCTGCTGGTCCATGGGCTGGATGAGAGGAGTGGTGTTAGGAGGCAAGAATTTCACTGTTACAAAACTGAAGTCCCTAAACAATTGGTCTTCCAAGACTGGAGGATGAGCAGGAGCATTGTCCAGTACCAGGAGGCACTTGAGTGGCAATTTATTTTCCAGGAGGTATTTTTTCACACTTGGGCCAAACACTTTATGGACCCAATCAATGAAAATTTGCCTCGTGACCCATGCCTTATTATTAACTTTCCACATCACACACAATTTACTCTTGACAACATTGTTTTTCTTGAACACTCGGGGATTTTCAGAGAACAAAAGAGTTAGCATATCCTTCATAGGCTTGTGTCCTGGCACTGCCTTTTCCTCCTGCGTGATGTAGGTCCTCTTTGGCATTATCTTCCAAAAGAAGCCTGTTTCGTCACAATTGAACACTTGTTGGGGGACGAATCCTTCAGCCTCTACGTACTCCTTGAATTCATCAACGAATTTTTCGGCCGCACGTTTGTCTGAACTTGCAGCCTCACCATGCCTTACAACACTACGCTTCTTGAATCTGTTGAACCAGGCTCTGCTGGCCTTAAATTCACTAATAGCAGTACTCGTTCCAGGCGTTTTCTTTACGAGATCCACATGCAAGTGCCTTGCCTTTTTGCAAATGATCGATTCCACAACACTATCTTCCACTGGTTTTCGTTGATCCACACCAACAACAACTTCTCAGCCTCTTCGATTGTTTGTGATCTCTGTTTCGTTAGCATATTTACCCCTTTTGCAAATTTAGCTTCCTTGCCAGGATGGAACAGTATGTTGATTTCGACTTCCCATACATTTGGCAAGCTTGGCTATACGTATGCCACTTTGGTATTTTTCTTCAATCTCTTTCTTGAATTCTATCATTGTTTCTCACGTACTTTACCGAGGAGCTTTCTTTGGGCCCAGGGTGGCTTATTTCACATTCGCACTCAAAAGTTAAGCACAAAAAAATGGATTATTAAGAAATGTTTCAGATGAATGCGTGAAGTAATGCTCAATCGACCAGTGACAGAGCGTAGATACAGACGATTTTCGGGTGGAGGTACGAAATCCAGAGCAAAATTTCGCCATAAAGTGGTCTAAAACCGAAACGTACGATATTAGGTGCGTACGAAATCCGGGGTTCCACTACATGCTGTTTTGGCCAGCCTCATTGTGAGCGAAAACCACATGATGCTCTAACCCACAGGACCACTAAATCCTACAAGAATCATGCACCCAGCAGAGCTAAATGTTTTTAACATGATCCGAGGACATACGGTGGTGTAGTCGCCTCTGAGCTAATTTCATTCTACTCCCCGTTTGGTGTACTAGCCTCAACAAGCAGTATTTTATATTATTGTTCCTATGTACGAGTGGTATTGATCAATAACAACACTGCGAATAGCCAAGGACTCGAACCCATTTTGTTTTGGCCAGCCTCATGGTGAGCGAAAACCACACAATATTCTAACCCACAGGACCACCAAATCATTCAAGAATCATGCCGGGTTGTTATTGATCAATACCACTCGTTCGTTGGTACAATAATATAAAATACTGCTTTTTGAGGCTAGTACACATTATCAAGTAACTATAAAAACAAAACATCAACAGGAAGGCATATAAGAAGACTAAACCTCACTGTCGCGTGACAACACCTGACTCTGTGAAACACAACTGATACTCTACCCAAGCATTAAGATTTTTTACTTGTCTAAAGTATAATTAAATTCTTCCCAAATTTTATTAATTATAAATGAATACAATATATATAAACCAAAAGAAATATTCATATTATTTTCAAAACTGCTTTTTATGAAACATGATTCTATTATATTCCTGTCAACCATGGACTTGCTTGATACAACCTTCTCAGCATTTTGAAAATCAATTGGATGGTTAAAATATCTCACATGAATAAATAGAGCATTAGAATCTTGTCCAGTTCTAATGCTATATTTATGTTGTTTTAATCTTAGTTCAAGACTTTTACCAGTTTTACCGTAATAAACTTTATCGCATATTTTACAAGGAATCTTATAGACACATCCGTCAGCATTTTGGGAAGAATTTTTTACCAAAAGTTTTTTTACTGTATCAAGATTTTTAAACACAACTTTGATATTAAAAGTCTTAAGAAAGGAAGGCATATCAACCAAATTTTCATGGTAAGGGAGAACCAACATATTTTTAGTTGAATAAGGTTGGTTGTCCCTTTTTGAATTGTAAAAAGCATTCCTTTTAAATGATTTATCAGTTACGTTTCTTGGGTATTTTAGATCATTAGCTATTTCATAAATTTTGGAGATTTCTTCATTTATGAACTCTGGACTACAAATACGTAAAGCTCTCAAAAACATTGATGAGAAAACCGACAGTTTAACTCTATCTTGATGTGAAGAATAATAGTGTACATAGGAACAGTTATTTGTAGGTTTTCCTTCCTCTGCCCAGCTTGGAGGACTGACAGGGCCTTAGCACAAGTCATGTCTCCCTACTTTCCATCAGGCTCCTCGTTCAGTAAGGGTGCACCTGCTTCAGATGTTATGTCTCCTCTGGGCAATAGTCCCATAACTTGCTTAACCCTATTTACCTCATATTCTAGGACCCGTATCCTGGCTTTTGGGGCTTCGGCTAGTGACTTCCATTTCTTCATTTCTTCCTCCATCCTCTTTTCCATTTTCGCATAAAACTCACTTAGTTTGCTCTCCCACTCTTGTTTCATCCTTTTACATTGCTCTTCCATCCATTCTTCCCTACCAGAACAATTTTCCTCTGATCCTCTGAGCCTTCGACTTCTCTTCTGAGCTACCATTTTTTTTTGGTGGTGGGGTGTTAGTTGTTGTAATGTGTGTGTGTGTGCTGCTTGTATGTGTACTCACCTAGTTGTAGTTGCAGGGGTCGAGTTGTGTGTGTGTGTGTGTGTGTGTGGGGGCGTGTTGGGTGTTGGTGTTTGCTTGGGTGTGGCTGGGTGATGGTATTCGTGTTTGGGTGAAGGTGTGGATGTGTGTTTTGTGTGAGTGTACTCACCAACCTTTGGTTGCAGGGGGTCGAGAGAGGTGGAGAGAGAATGGGGTAGAAAGCAGGAGGTAGAGAGGGGTACAGTGGTCGGTTGGTGGGTGGGGATAGGGGGTGAGGGGGAATGCTTGAGACAGTGGTGGGTCAGAGTAGGGGTTCAGGGAGAGGAGACTGTGAGGGTGGGAAACCTTGAGGGAAGGGGACTGTGAGGGTGGGAAACCTTGAAGGGGGGAGACTGTGAGGGAAGGTATTGGGTGTGTGTGTGTACTCACCTAGTTGTGGTTGCAAGGGTCGATTCATAGCTCCTAGGCACGCTTCTTCACTGACCGCTACTGGGTCACTCTCCCTGCTCCATGAGCTTTATCATACCTCTTCTTAAAGCTATGAATGGAATCTGCCTCCACTACATTGCTTCCCAAACTATTCCACTTCCCGACCACTCTGTGACTGAAGAAATACTTCCTAACATTCCTGTGATTCATCTGAGTCTTCAACTTCCAGCTGTGCCCTCTTGTTGTTGTGTCCCATCTCTGGAACATTCTGTCTCTGTCCACCTTGTCAATTCCTCTCAGTATTTTATATGTCATTATCATGTCCCACCTATTTCTCCTGTCATCCAGTGTCGTCAGGTCGATTTCCCTTAACCTCTCCTCGTAAGACATACGGGACTAGTCTTGTTGCACACCTTTGCACTTTCTCTAGCTTCTTTACGTGCTTGGCTAGGTGTGGGTTCCAAACTGGTGCTGCATACTCCAATATGGGCCTAACGTACACAGTGTACCGGGTCCTGAACGATTCCTTATTAAGATGTCGGAATGCTTTTCGTAGGTTTGCTAGGCTCCCGTATGCTGCAGCAGTGATTTGGTTGATGTGCGCCTCAGGAGATGTGCCTGGTGTTATACTCACCCAAAGATCTTTTTCCTTGATTGAGGTTTGTAGTCTCTGGCCCCCTAGACTGTAATTCATCTGCGGTTTTCTTTGCCCTTCCCCAATCTTCATGACTTTGCACTTGGTGTGTTTGAACTCCAGGAGCCAATTGCTGGACCAGGCTTGCAGCCTGTCCAGATCCCTTTGTAGTTCTGCCTGGTCCTCGTCTGATTGAATTCTTCTCATCAACTTCACATCATCTGCAAACAGGGACACTTCGGAGTCTATTCCTTCCGTCATGTCGTTCACAAATACCAGAAACAGCACCGGTCCTAGGACTGACCCTGTGGAACCCCACTCGTCACCGGCGCCCACTCTGACACCTCGCCACGTACCATGACTCGCTGCTGTGTTCCTGACAGGTATTCCCTGATCCATTGGAGTGCATGCGTGTGTGTGTGTGTGGTAGTTACCATTTTTGTCCTAGGAACATGTCGATTAGACACTAGGCCTGTTGTATATATATGTGTGTGTGTGTGTGTGTGTGTGTAAGGAAACACTTCGAAATGTTTCGGCCCCGCCGGAAATTGAACCCGTGCCCTATGTACTCACCTAATTGTGGTTGCAGGGGTCGAGACTCAGCTCCTGGCCCCGCCTCTTCGCTGTCCGCTACTGGGTCTCTGCTCTCCCTGCTCCATGAGCTTTATCATACCTTGTCTTAAAACTATGTATGGTTCCTGCCTCCACTATATCTTTCTCTAGACTATTCCACTTCCTGACTACTCTGTGGCTGAAGAAATGCTTCCTAACATCCCTTTGACTCATCTGAGTCTTCAGCTTCCAGTTGTGTCCCCTTGTTTCTGTGTTCCCTCTCTGGAACATCCTGTCACTGTCTACCTTGTCAATTTCCCGCAGTATTTTGTATGTCGTTATCATGTCTCCTCTGACCCTTCTTTCCTCCAGTGTTGTTAGTCCTATTTCTCTCAACCTTGTCGCAAACCTTTGCACTTTCTCTACGTGCTTGACCAGGTGTGGGTTCCAGACTGGTGCTGCATATTCTAGTATGGGCCTGACGTACACGGTGTACAGTGTCTTGAACGATTCCTTGTTAAGGTAACGGAACGCTAATCTTAGGTTTGCCAGTCGCCCATATGCTGCCGCAGTTATCTGGTTGATATGTGCCTCCGGAGACGTGCTTGGCGTTATACTCACCCCAAGGTCTTTCTCCTTTGCCGAGGTTTGTAGCCTTTGTCCGCCTAGCCTGTACTCTGTCAGCGGTCTTCTTTGCCCTTCTCCGATCTTCATGACTTTGCATTTGGTGGGATTGAATTCGAGAAGCCAGTTGCTATACCAGATGTCAAGCTTGTGCAGGTCTGTTTGAAGTCCTGCTTGGTCCTCTTCCGATGTGATTCTCCTCATTAATTTCACATCATCTGCGAACAGAGACACTTCTGAGTCTATCCCGTCTGTCATGTCATTCACATATACCAAGAATAACACTGGTCCTAGGACTGACCCCTGCAGTACACCGCTCGTCAAAGGCGCCCACTGTGATACCTCATCACGCACCATGACCCGTTGTTGCCTCCCTGTGAGGTATTCCCTGATCCATTCCAGTGCCCTTCCTGTTATACATGCTTGTTCTTCCAACTTCTTTACTAATCTCATGTGAGGAACTATGTCGAAGGCCTTCCTTCAGTCGAGGAAAATGCAATCAACCCACCCTTCTCTCTCTTCCCTTACCTCTGTTACTTCATCGTAGAACTCTAGGAGGTTTGTTACACAGGATTTGCCTTCCCGGATTCCGTGCTGTCTGGTGTTTATTATCCTGTTCAGCTCGAGGTGCTCCACCATTCTTTTCCTGATGATTTTCTCCAGGACTTTGCACACTATACACGTAAGTGACACCGGTCTATAGTTTAGGGACTCTTTTCTGTCTCCTTTTTTAAAGATGGGGATTACGTTTCAAGGGATGTGTTGAATATTATGGTAAGTGGCACACTCAGTACCTCAGCTCCTTCCCGAAGAACCCACGGGGAGATATTGTCCGGACCCATCGCCTTTGAGGTATCGAGGTCACTGAGTAACTGCTTCACCTCCTCCTCAGTTGTGTTTATGCCCTCCAGCACTTGATACATCCCTTGTTGGTGATGCACCCCGTCCTGTCTACCCAGCTGCCTTCCTTCATCCACTGTGAATACTTCCTTAAACCTCAAGTTGAGCTCCTCACATACCTCTTGATCGTTACTTGTAAGTTCCCCATCTTCTCTCCTCAGCCTTATCACCTGGTCCTTGAATGTTGTCTTCCTTCTGATGTGACTGAACATCAGTTTCGGGTCGGACTTAACTTTCGATGCTATGTCGTTTTCGTACTGTTTCTGGGCCTCCCTCCGTACTTGTCCATACTCGTTTCTAGCTCTTCTACTAATCTCTTTGTTTACTTGGGTTCTTTGCCTTCTGCACCTTTTCCATTCTCTGACACTCTGAGTCTTTGCCTCCCTGCACCTTTGGGTAAACCAGGGGCTCTTACTGGCCTTCCTGCTTAATCTTTTTGCTCTGGGTATAAACCGTTCCTCTGCCTTCTTGCACTTTGCCCCTACATATTCCATCATTTCATTTATTGTCTGTCCTTCCATTTCCCTTTCCCACTGAACCTCCTGCAGGAAATTTCTCATGCCCGTGTAGTTTCCTCTTTTAAAGTCTGGTTTGTCTCTTTCAGTACCATTTTCCCTCTCCACCTGTAGCTCTACAATGTACTCAAAGCTCAGCACTATATGGTCACTGGCTCCCAGGGAGCTCTCGTGTATTATGTCTTCAATATCTGAGCTGTTCAGGGTGAATACAAGGTCCAGACTTGCTGGTTTGTCTTCTCCTCTCACTCTGGTCGTGTCCCTGACATGTTGGTGCATCAGGTTTTCCAGTACCACGTCCATCATCTTGGCTCTCAAAGTTTCTGGACCCCCACATAGTTCTTGGTTCTCCCAGTTGATCTCCCTGTGGTTGAAATCGCCCATGACCAGTAGCTTCGCTCTGCTCATGTGCGCTTTTCTTGCCACCTCCGCCAGAGTGTCCACCATCGCTCTGTTGTTCTCATCATATTCCTCACCTGGCCTCCTGCAGTTCTGGGGGTGGGTTATACATCCTGCAGTGACTATCTGTGTTCCCAGACTGGATGGTACCTACTATGAAGTCCCTTTCTCTACACCTCCATTCCTTCCATTTCCTCAAAACTCCCAATGTGTGTGTGTGTTTGTACTCCTAGTTGTGGTTTTGGGGATCGAGTCATCCTCCTGGCCCGCCTCTTCATTGGCCGCTACTGGGTCACTCTCCCTGCGCCATGAGCTTTATCATACCTCTTCTTAAAGCTAGTAGGAACCTGCCTCCCCTACATCGCTTCTCAAACTATTCCACTTCCGAACTCTGTGACTGAAGAAATACTTCCTAACATCCCTGTGATTCATCTGAGTCTTCAACTTCCAACTATGTCCCCTTGTTGTTGTGTCCCATCTCTGGAACATTCTGTCTCTTCAACCTTGTCAATTCCTCTCAGTATCTTATATGTCGTTATCATGTTTCCCCTATCTCTCCCGTCCTCCAGTGTCGTCAGGTCTATTTCCTTAACCTCTCCTCGTAGGACATACCCTTAGCTCCGGACTAGTCTTGTTGCAAACCTTGCACTTTCTCTAGTTTCTTTACATGCTTGGCTAGATGTGGGGTTTCCCAAAAAGGTGCTGCATACTCCAGTATGGGCCTAACTACACAGTTTTACAGGGTCCTGAACGATTCTTTTATTAAGATGTCGGGAAAGCTGTTCTTAGGGTTTGCTAGGCGCCCGATGCTGCAGCAGTTATTTGTTGATTTCGCCTCAGGAGATGTTCCTGGTGTTATACTCACCCCAAGATCTTTTTTCCCTTGATTGAGGTTTGTAGTCTCGGCCCCCTGGACTGTACTCCATCCGGTCTTCTTTTCCCCCTTCCCCCCTCTTCATGATTTTGC
>WNWK01052639.1:0-12123 GCA_009830355.1 Cherax destructor
TGTGGAGGAATGTAACCTTACGATAAAATGTACTGTTAATGTTGCTATACTTAGCTTGTAGATGCATCCATGATTATCCAGCCATCCCAATAATCGATGGTTGATGCCGACGTTCACATTCCCCACAGGGCTGTATGGTAAGACAAAATCAGGTGTGAGACTTATGTTATTGCCCCAAAGGAGCGTATGCCATATAATCAGTCTTTTGATAAACTGAAAGGCGGTTTACTCACGGTTTTTGGGCGGATCGCCCACGATTCACCGGGTGAATGGTAAATCTGCCTAAAGCAAATTATGCTTTCCTAACTGCGCAGTAGGTGGCATCTAGGTTTAAGCAGACTTACCTGGGTATTTGTAATGGACCCTTAATTCACACTAGGATATCTCTGTCTTGTTTGAAGAACGCTGCTGAAGAGTCACTGTCTTGTTAGATGACGCAAACTCATTGTCCCTTTATATTCTTCAATTTCAGTCTTTTGCAGTAGTAAGAAGCTGCGCACACTTCTGAATATACAGCGATTTTATTCACTAACGCGCTGGAACAGAGTTCTTATCCGATTTCCCGACGTTAGTAGAGATTAAATTAGCACACCGACGTCCACGACTAATGTCTTTGTTAGGGTAAACCCTTCGTCGCAGTATGACCCCTTCAGAGGCCGAGTTCAATCTAACCTCGTGCAGCCTCGTGCAGCCTCGTGCAGCCTCGTGCAGCCTCGTTTGGCGTCGTTGACATCAGCACAATTTCAACAATTGCTACATGCTGCTACAAGTGGCAATTAAATGCTTGTGTTCTCTAAATACTTTGATCACTGGAACACATGATTGTAATGTTCAAGTGTAGAAATGGAAACAGCGTAAAGTACACATTTTGGAGTACGTTTATGTGTGACAGTCTGTTTACTGTCTGTTGTGTTCACAGCTTGATAAGTGCCTACATGGGATTTCCCATTATGTGGTTTAGTGGGAGTAGGTACACTCTTTTTGTACTGAGTTGAAGGTTTATTATCCACAACAGGATTAGTGGATTTCTCATCTTGTCTCGTTGCTTGCATGCATGAGACTATTTTTTGTAAACCATTGCTAATTTCTTCACAAGTGAAATAGCGTTTATTGAACATAATATTTAAACGTTCAATGGTTTGTGTTGACAGTTTATCTTGTATAATACCACTGATAAACCAATCACATTGCCTTAGGTTATATTTAACTTCTAGAGTTCTAAGACTATTGTCTAATGTGATTCTAAATGACTGTAAGTCTGAAAGACAATGTTTGGGTGGTTTCAAGCTTGATATTAAGACTGCATGTCTAACCCTGGCTTTGTCAGCATCAAGATAATTATCTGATAAGAAATGTAAGGCTAGAGCATAATTGCCTTTGACCACGGGAAATGATTTAATCAGTTCATAGGGTTCTCCTTTCTCGAGATATCTGAGATAATTGAACTTAGCTATCTCATCTATGTCAGTACGTGAATTCACTAAAGAATGAAACCCACTAATGAACTCTTCATAATCGTTACTTTCAAAAATAGGCATAGCCAATTTAGGAAGACTTGGTAAGCCAACACCAGGTGTGGCAGGTGTGGGGACAGGTGTCTGACCACTCGTTACAGTTGGTCTTTGTGACAAAGTTTTGCGGCAGATAGCCTGGATTCCTGTCCACCTTAATTGTTGTTCACTAAAGGTATCAAAGACACTTTTAATTTCTTCCTCTGACGGGTTGGTATCTAGAAAACCATTTTCATAATTCTCATAGTCTGAATCAGTGATTTCCAGACGTTTATTAAATAATTCATGTTTTATTTCCAACTGATCATGGTCTACATTTGTGTCTTGGGTTAAACCTATAAAGATTGAAATTAATTGCTCTAATTGAGTAATTTTTGTCTGTAAAGTTTTGAATTTTGTGGTTAATGACGACATTTTACTAGTATAATGACTAACAACACACTTAGAGTGTTTAAAAACTCCAGCTGAGTTTGTTTTGACTGCGTCAGCACACTGCTGACCCACTAACCGTGTCTCTCAAGGTCAGTGGCCTTGAGGTGCAGAGTACATATGGACGAACCAACACAAGGTTGTTTATGTCCTGAATTGCTGTCTCAGCTAAACCACTGAGTCTCAGCACTGACGTCACTTCACACATTAAAATATTACACTGTATATACATTACACATATATATTCAATGTTTATATACATAAATATGTATGTTACAATGAAAGTTTAAACTTAATATAACTTCCTATATTATATAAAAGACAAACATAATACACAGTTTCTTCTCTTAATTTGTGTCTATAAAAATTATAAACACTGTGTGTATATAACTCTATGTATACATAAATTATGTGTACATGTATACACATTCAGACCAGCTGTGCTAGTCTGAGCTTCGCTGAGTAAGCAGAATTGAAGTGTTGCTCCCGCGTGGGTGAGTGGGGGAGTGGCCCCCCAGTAGTACTGTCCCCCAACCTTGGGTGAGCGCCTGCCAGCTCGCGTTTTCTATGCCTCGCGAGAGCTTCCCATGCTCTTTGATTGAGAGTAGGGACTCATATATTCTGGTTTCTTTTGTAAAAACACTAGTTTTACAGCTTTTTTCGAAGGACCTTGGATCGTAGATACTTATACACTAGAGTATAAGTCTGTGGACCACCATGTGACCACTCTTCCGGTTCGAATACGATCAAACTTCCGGTTCGTAAGGACCAAAATTGTGGAGGAATGTACCCTTACGATAAAATGTACTGTTAATGTTGCTATACTTAGCTTGTAGATGCATCCACGATTATCAGCCATCCCAATAATCGATGGTTGATGCCGACGTTCACATTCCCCACAGGGCTGTATGGTAAGACAAAAACAGGTGTGAGACTTATGTTATTGCCCCAAAGGAGCGTATGCCATATAATCAGTCTTTTGATAAACTAAAAGGCGGTTTACTCACGGTTTTTGGGCGGATCGCCCACGATTCACCGGGTGAATGGTAAATCTGCCTAAAGCAAATTATGCTTTCCTAACTGCGCAGCAGGTGGCATCTAGGTTTAAGCAGACTTACCTGGGTATTTGTAACGGACCCTTAATTCACACTAGGATATCTCTGTCTTGTTTGAAGAACGCTGCTGAAGAGTCACTGTCTTGTTAGATGACGCAAACTCATTGTCCCTTTACATTCTTCGCACACTTCTGAATATACCGCAATTTTATTCACTAAACGCGCTGGAACAGAGTTCTTATCCGATTTCCCGACGTTAGTAGAGATTAAATTAACGCACCGACGTCCACGACTAATGTCTTTGTTAGGTTAAACCCTTCGTCGCAGTATGACCCTTCAGAGGCCGAGTTCAATCTAACCTCGTGCAGCCTCGTGCAGCCTCGTTTGGCGTCGTTGACTTCAGCACATTTTCAACAATTGCTACATGCTGCTATAAGTGGCAATTAAATGCTTGTGTTCTCTAAATACTTTGATCACTGGAACACATGATTGTAATGTTCAAGTGTAGAAATGGAAACAGCAGTTTCCTGTAAATTTCCTGTTACGCAAAGAGTTACATTTATCTCAAATGTCTATTGACTCACATATACTTGTTGCTAATTGGTCAGACAACATGTGAGACACTGTGGTCAGTTCATCTGGTATGAGTTAATTTGTTTTCGTAGCCAGACACGCCTCGTCTGGCCCTTTCTAAGGGCGGAAAGGGTAGAGCCCTTAAAAAGGGTAGAAAGGGCGCATACCCCCCTCCTTTGGAGAATTTTCTCCACAGTGGATCACACTAACAATTTTGCTCAGCCTCAACAGCAAAATAAGACGTGGGGACAGAATAATAAAAAAAACGTTTCGTTCCCTGTGAGGGAAATAAGATGCAGGCACCTAATGCTACTCAATCAGTTCCAAGACTAATTCCAGTCAAATACACTTTTTTTCAATGTGGGCGAAAGGGATACACTAAAGGCCAATGTTTTAAGGTAGAGACTAGGCAGAAGCAGCCTCGTGGTGCACTAACAACTCGTTCTCCTACTTTTCTTGCTAAGCCACCTAGTGAGAAACAGTGCACGTGAGTAGCACGTAGCTGCCTACAGGCAAATGATGTAGATAAAGCTATGAGTACGTTCCACAGTCCTGCTAAAGTAGGTTTAACTCTAATAATTTAGTGCTCAGTGCAGAGCTATAGGGATACCGGGGCCTGTCTTACTAAGTTTCAGGAAGGAATGTTATCACTTGGTGAGGCCACTAGTCTTCACATGGATGCTCAATTAGAGTCGTATGGAAGCCATCTCACTAAAGGCACTTAACATAAAATGTAGAGTGTAAGTTATGTACAGGATATCTAGAGGAGGATCTATCCCACCTCTAGAATATTTATGAAGAGCCTATAGTCGTTGCTAAATGTACAAACGATTAATTTGTGGCTAAATGCAATCTTTCTAAGCCTGGCCTGTTTTCCCCTCAATGTTATTAATCTAAAGTGTCACGTTCAACACTGGCCCCTTCAGTGGCCGAGCAGGTGTAATTAAAAAAAAATAAAAAATACGATTTTTTTTCTTTACTGAAAAATAAGTCATAATTCTGGAAACAATTTGCTGCAATCCGTTTATTTATACCATTTTACAAAGTATTTTTATAGCAATTTCATTATTATAGTCGATGACATCATGAGAATGACGCAATGCCATATTGCATTATAATTTTTTTCCCGAAAATTATTAGTTTTTTGTCAGTATTTATAAAATACACTACCTGGCATCTTTCAAGGTTCTAGTTGTGGCACAGCCAGCAGCACTCAGTAACACTCCTTGGTACTAGCTTTGGCACAGCCAGCATCACTCACTAACACTCCTTGGTACTAGCTGTGGCACAGCTAGCAGCACTCAGTAACACTCCTTGGTACTAGCTTTGGCACAGCCAGCATCACTCACTAACACTCCTTGGTACTAGCTGTGGCACAGCTAGCAGCACTCAGTAACACTCCTTGGTACTAGCTGTGGCACAGCCAGCAGCACTCAGTAACACACCTTGGTACTAGCTGTGGCACAGCTAGCAGCACTCAGTAACACTCCTTGGTACTAGCTGTGGCACAGCTAGCAGCACTCAGTAACACTCCTTGGTACTAGCTGTGGCACAGCTAGCAGCACTCAGTAACACTCCTTGGTACTAGCTGTGGCACAGCCAGCAGCACTCAGTAACACTCCTTGGTACTAGCTGTAGCACAGCCAGCATCACTCAGTAACACTCCTTGGTACTAGCTGTAGCACAGCCAGCATCACTCAGTAACACTCCTTGGTACTAGCTGTGGCACAGCAAGCAGCACTCAGTAACACACCTTGGTACTAGCCTGAAAACCCTAGATACCGTTTTAGCAATACCTAGGTGGCCACCTAGAGGTGTGTCGTGCGCTAAGCTAAGAACATGGTTTCTATAAGGCTCAGGCACCACAACCTGGTGACAAAAATTTGGCTCTCCTTCTACTGGTGCTGCAATCGCAGGTGCCTTCTTCATTAAAATACCTTTCCTGAAATAGAAACATTTACTTAAACGTAAAGATTCCTCCTCAGTCACAGCTGAGGCTCTGATTGATTTCAGAGAGTCATCACTCCCCTGTGCAGCAATTAATTGCATCATAGTAGGCCCTATTTCCTTCTCACCTCCTCCCTGATTCACGCACTGATTAGGCTCGACTCTAGTTGGGGCGTCCTTTTCTTCTGTTGACTGCAGCTCAACATCAGAGAATAGGGTTTCCAAACCTAAGTCTTCACCATCCTCAGGAGAAATATCAGGATTACCCTTGGTAGCCTGGTCACGAGACATACTTCTTGTGATGGCACCAACAGGGAAAAGGTCTGGCAGGGTTTCCCTAGACTTCTCCTCCCAAACTTTGGGGTCTGGTACTCCCCACACTAGTGGCTCCTCACTGTCTAACAGACCCATTACGTTATTCCCCAATAAGAGGTTAACTCCTTCAAAGGGAATCTCATCAGTAATACCTACAGGAGATAGCCCACTTGGTAAGAGGATTCTACCCATAATTTGTGTACTGGTGCTCTTATGGCCGAACCTGTAATACCCTTCAATAAGATATCTACCCCAGTGTAGGTATCATTAGACACTGGTAACACCCCAGCACGTAGTAAGGAGTAGGTGCTACATCCATCCCTCAAGGACAACAGGTTCTCTACTCTGCCCACATCCTTATGCAAGGCAACTGTAGACTTACTAGCAAAAACCTGCATCCTGGGGTCTAGACCCCCCAAAGACTCCACACTTTGTGTTGAAGACTGAATGCAGGCAACTGGGTGTGTCCTTTTCTGATCTCGCCGTCTAGAAAAGTAATACTTTTGCTTGTGTCCCGTTTTGTTACACTAGTAACAGGTATAATTCTTAAGGGTATTTTTACCGTTTGGTGTAGGACTAGTACTGTGTGCTCGAGGAACTGAAACATTATTTGATGGACTAGGTAAACTTTGAGCTCCAGCTGACTTACCTTTCCCTTCTTTTTGAGAGGGTGCCTCAGCCTTCATTTGTCCCTGAAAATTCTTGTCCCACTTACCTTTATTACTGTAGGATTTGGAATAAGGTTTAGAAAAGACAGGGAAATTTTTTGAATGAGCATGACTGTTTTTACCTACCAATTCCCTATGAGCTAAGAATCTGTCACCCAGATCCATTGCTGCTGAAAGATTATCTGGGCTTCTGTCCTCCAAATATTCTCTAAGGTCAACAGGGATTGCATTGTACAATTCCTCATGAACAATTAGGTCTACTAACTTCTCATAGTCCTTGTTCACTCCTTTTGAACAAGCCCACTTCTTAAATAGGAACAGTTTCTCATTCCCTAACTCAGTTAAGGTCTGCCCCTCCTGAAATTTTTTACTTCTGAACTTTTGCCTATATTTCTCATAATCAGAAAATTCTCCTTCTTCTCTACTCTCTGAAAACCTTTGCCTACAAGCTGTGTGCGAACTAGGGTAGCCCATTGCTGTTTGGGCCATCTTTGCTCCTTTGCAGTCTTCTCAAAAAAGGAAAAATATCTGTCTGGGTCATTCTCTGTAAACTTAGGGACAAAATTTGCAGCTTTAGTTAGGTTAAAGTACTGCTCAGGCCCTTGGTCTAACCTTCTTAACCCTTGACTTACTCTCTCCTGAGTTTCTAAGAATTTTGTCTTAGCTGCTACTAAAGCTATCTCAAGTCTCATCATCGCTTCCTTATCACCTGGAGGAGGTGATTACTCCTGTTCACTGTTAACAGACATGTTTACTGATGAATTATTTACCTCCTCACTGAAGCCAGAAAATTCTAAAGACTTAGTTTCTGACATTATTTATCCTTAAACTCCTACACAGCATCAATGGACAAGGTCTTTACACAGGTACATAAAAATAACACAAGTTCAATGGAAAAAATCTTCACATGGCACTCTACCATAACCACAAACAAAATGTGTTACTCAACTTTAATCCCCACTCTGGAGAAAACAACCTGTAAACTAATACATGAACCTTCCACTGACACCACCAAGGTAATTTTTACAAGGTAAATTTTACAAGGTAAATTTTATCCTACCAAAACATGTGACTCATTACCCAATCCAGTACATCTCAAAGAATGTTTTGAGTTATTTTAACAGTCAAATAACTCTCCCGGTTAAGGCCCCCATGTTATGTTATTTTCCCCTATTTATCATCAAGGTTCTACATGTACTAGCATAGGGTATTTACCTAAAAGGTCTTAGGGTAAAAGGAGGATATTATAGGCTAAAAGATACTTACTCAGGTTTAGCTGCTGCATCTGAAAACTTATTGGTCCTTTCACATTCCTCTCAAAGGTTATTTAAACCAACATTATAAAAATAGAGCTATATTAAGAAGTATATACATATAATGTACAGGTCTCCATTCCTAAACATATAATCAGCCTTTCCCAAAGCACATGGCTCAGCTGCCACCTTCAACTCTCTTTTTCTCAACATTTCTTAACCCTCCAGTGTCTTGATACACTGAAGATCACAGAATGTCATGGTAACATCGATCTACAACCCTCCCCATTACCTTTTGGGCACTCATTCAGCCCTGAAGCCAAGTTAAGATCAGCACCAACAACACCAGCTCACTCCAGCAGCCATGTTTACTCCAGGAAGGGATTGTGGGAAAACAGTCTCTCTCTAAGCTCCTCCCCCTCAAACATAAACACATCACTTTGCACATCTCCACATGTACTCTCAATATATCTTATGTTATTACAATGAGACATGCAACTTACAACTAGTACTTACAAAAGGTGCATTTATATTTTTTATAACATATTATATTGAGAAATCAGTCTAATCCAGCTTCTTAAGTTTTAAGGATGGCCAAGCCTTTAAACCTCCCAAGCAGCACTTCTGATTAATTCAATATAATTAGGCATTCATGTTATTTAATTACTACAATACATGCTGGGTTCCAATAGCCCCCATAACAAGTCCATAATACCCCATAACAATATTCATAACTGCTTGGTGAAGGAAAAGACAAAAGTCTTATATATTCATAACTGCTTGAAGGAAATACAAATTCAAAGCATTTTCTACTGTGTTTCTTTGCTCCAAGCTCCCTTTTACACTCAGGTTAACAGGCCATTGAACCTGAGGTTGTAATATGGGGGCCTGTCCGGGATCTGAATTTGGAGACTTAGAGCAGGAGTTGAGCCTAGAGTTGAAGTTCGCGCAGGAGCTAATCTTGTATCTAGATAGCTTGCTATCTGGCATTGCTTACGCTTTGCCAACGCTTCACAAATTTTGTGTGTCATCTTTGCATTCGCTTCGCTATGGTCAGCCTGCTATTGTGAGTATTCTGCAATTTGGTTTGTTATTGTGTGTCAGCCTTCCTATTGTGTGTGTGCATATTGGCTTTGCTATTGCGTGTCAGCTCTGCTATCGTATGAGTATACTGCAATTCGTACCGTGCATAGCGCTACAGCGTGTTAAATTGGGGGTTAATGCCACCTATTCGAGTCAGACGGTTAGTGTCTGAGTTAACTCTACTAAAGTTGCCCAAACTCTCTCTCTACAGCGTTGTTGGCGTATCGCTCATTCTATTGGTGTTGAATACCAGCGTACCCTTACTGCTGCTCAGCTGCGTGATATTATAAGGAGTAAACTACAAACTGAAACTATGGCAGATCAGTCTCGTGTTTCTCCCTCTACAGGAGCTATTAACCGTAGGTCACCATTAAGGTTTCTACAAAATGGGAGAGACAAAACTCCTGAGCAAAACCAGCAAGTCACAGGTGTGGGGATATCGGCAGGTGAGTCTGGTTCACTGGCGCTTGAACTAGCCAGACTCACTCTTGAACAAACTAGAGAACAGCGTGCATTTGCTAAGGAGGAGTTTGATAGAAGGAGAGAAGGCAATTCCATCAGACTGTAGATGACTTCAATTTGCAAAGGGCAGTACAGTTTGTTCCTCGTTTTGTTGAAGCAGAGCCTGAACAGTTTTTCGAAGCATTTGAAAACCAGGCTCGAGCTTTAGGGTGGCCTGAGGTTCATTGGGCGTCACTGGTGCATACTGCGTTGTTTGGTAAGGCACAAGAATTTACTTCTAGCCTGGGAAATGCTGACTTTGGAAACTATCGCATTGTGAAAACCACTGTTCTTGGGGCTTATCAATGTATTCCTGCCAAGTATAGGAAAGAATTCAAACTCGGCAGAAGGCAGTTGGGTCAGTCTGCTGTTGACTACGTCAGACAGCAGACCAGGGCTTTTACAAAGTGGTTCAAGGCAAGTGGTGTCGTTGATTTTGAAAATTTGAAGCAGCTCATCTTGGTGGACAACCTGCTGGAGTCTGTTAGTCCAGAGGTTCGAGTCTTTCTGCAAGATCATTCCTTGCCTACGGCATTGGAAGCAGCCAGGTTGGCTGATACTTTTGAAACTAACTGCTCCTTGTCCGAGCAGTCTTATCTCTTTCCTCAACAGCCAGGTATGAGCAGAGATCGTCAAAGAAAAGTTCCTGAGTGGAGAACTAAAGGTCAAGATGAAGGTGAATCTCGTCAGCAGTCAACTAAATCACCTGGTGAGCAGCGTTACTTCACTTCAAGTCAACCGGGTGAAAGACTTCAAACTACTCAACATAGTGATTCGAAGCGGCAGTATCCAGAGTGGCGTAAGCCACAAAATCAACGAGGTGCCAAAGTTAAAGCTGAGATGGTATGTTACAACTGTGGCAAGCCTGGCCACATCAGGCCCAATTGTCCAAGTAAACCCCAACCCTTTGGTAAAATTTCTAATATCCCTAATAATATGTCCCAGGAAGAAGTAGAGAAGGGGATGGCCCCCTATTATAGCATTTGTAAAATATCCCTTCAGGAACATTCAGAGAAAAAGGAAGTTAGAACCTTTAGGGATACTGGAGCATATTGCTCACTTATAAGAGAGGGAGTACTTCCCCTTTCTGAACAAACCTCTTTGCAATCCTCAGTTCTGTTAGAAGCTTTTGGAGGAGCAGTATTTTCTGTCCCTTTACATCAAATCTATGTGCAGAGTAAATACTACTCTGGGTATTTGACTGTTGGTGTCTCAGAGGGATTTCCTATGAAGGATGCAATGCTATTACTGGGTAATAACATTGAGTCTACTAAATGTATAGAACATATATATATATATATATATATATATATATATATATATATATATATATATATATATATAGTGATTGGTAAAAACTGGTCAATTAGCAAGAACTCATCTAAAATTAAGTCCTTTCTAAAATTTTCTCTTATACGTTTAAAGATATATTTTTCCATTTATGTTAATGTAAGAATTTATAATTTTGTACCAAGAGAAACTTTGAAAACCTACCTAACCTTATTACAACAAGCGCATTTTAATTTAGCCTAACCCAACTAAATATATTTTAGATACGTTAACATTAATTTAATAATACACAAACACAATGAAATATATTTTTTCGTTATGTTCAGAATGATTTTGGCGAAATTATTGCATACACAAATTTTCACTTGTCTTATATGGCAAGGTGAGCGTTGCTATTTAAGCCAAAATCGCAAGTTTTACCTAATCGGCACGACATTTAAAAAAAAATATATATATATATATATATATATATATATATATATATATATATATATATATATATATATATATAAAAAAAAAAAAAAATATATTTAGGGTTTTTTTTTTTTAAAATTAATGTTAACATCTAAAATATATTTATTGGGGGTTTGGCAAAAAATTTAAAATTTTTTTTGTTGTAATAAGGTTGGGGGAGGTTTTCAAAGTTTCTCTTGGTACAAAATTATAAATTTTACATTAACATAAATGAAAAAAAATATTTTTTAAAGTATAAAAAAAATTTTAGAAAGGATTTAAATTTTTAGATGAGTTTTTGTTAATTGACCAGTTTTACCTAATCGGCACGACATATATATAAAAGGTATATTATCATATGTTAGAACTCAGCAGCTAATTGGAAATACAATAGAACGTTTGGTTTATTTTAGACCATTAAGTTTATTTAAGTAAATTTTTAAAATTTTTTGACGTGTCTTTCAAGTGTAAACTTCAAGATTACGATTTTAAAGAAAGGGGTTTTTTTAAAAGCTATGGACTAACAACGGGGAGATAGCACTGTTTTTTTTTTTTTTCAAAGTATATGCCAAATATATTCGTTTGAAAATTTAATTGTTTTCTTTTAGGGGACAAGGGAAAAAGGGGGGGGGGTCAAAGGTAATGGATGGGGGGAAAAAGGGTGATGAACGGTTTATGAGGCTGATGGATGGGGTAACGAGGTAGATGCACAGGGGACGATTGTGATGGAGGGTTATGAGGGTATTTTCTTCAAGAGTTTTTGTCAATATGCAAATGTGCTGTCGAAGTGTCAAGTGTAAAATTCTTTCTAAAGATTTTCTTTTTGGGGGTTTTTCAATAGTTATATTTTTTAAAGAAAAAAGGTTTAGGGGTATTAAGATGACATGAAGGGAAAAAAAGTTTTTTTTAAATTTTTTTAATGTATTTTTTTTGATTTAAGTGTTTTCGTTAAGAAAGAAGTCATTTTTTTAAAAAATGAAATGAAAGTTTATATGAGCTTTTTTAAAAAAACAATAAACAGGAAGAGTCCCTTTTTCCCGACAGT
>WNWK01052640.1:0-12123 GCA_009830355.1 Cherax destructor
GAGTGCCCCTCAGCTGGGCTCCAGGGACAGGTCCGGTCGAAGGCGTAAGACAAACCAATCAACGGATGTCGCATTCAAATTTCTTACGTTATAAGTAACGGTTTCCCCGAATATAACGAAAGGTGATAAAAACGTAAGTCGAGGTACCACTGTATTAGGCTTGCTTTCCACTTTTGTTTTTTTATTCACACAAAAAATAGAAGATTCACTGTTATGCAACTGCTTTATTGTAATCCGTAATTGTATAAAAAAGTCATGCATTCCTAAAGGGCATTAGACTGACCAGTTGGATGTATTTTGGGACAAGTGATGTCATTTGTGCCCTCTGGAATATTGGAAAAAATCGAACTTTTTTTGCTATTTTAAACTCAATTTCAAGTTACCAGTCCTAAAACCCAATAAAAAATGCCCTATTCCTGTAATATATTTTTCATTCTATCAAATGAGATAAAGGGAAACCGAGAATAAAAACCAAAAAAACCATATGAAAATACACTGAAAATTTAAAACCCAAAAAACAAGCTTTTTTTCCTTATGCACTGCATGCTGCAGGATTTTTTTATATGGTGCATCCCCACTGCAAAGACCCATTCTCTCATATCTACTCCCAAATTCACTACTCACAGCTAATCGGGAGTGAGCTGAGCTCATGGCATTGTACTCGGGACCGACACTTGGTTTAAAAAGCCGTGAAAAAAAGGGGACCAACCCTGAAAAGGTTAAACCCCTTCAATAATTCCATGACTGAACACATTACACAATACTGTAGTGTACTATTGTCATAATATTAAAAAGGGAATTAAACCTACTGTTGTCTGTCACGTAGAACTACAAATTGAGGCCAGGGCCCTTTGATGAAAGTTCTTCGCCATGAGCGGGGCTCACTCAGGCTGTAACAGCAAATTTTTGGGCCCCAATATGAGAATGGGTCTGTGCAAAAATATAAAAAAATTTTGTCCCACTCCCGGGGCATGATGGGAAAACAAAGCTGACCATGTGTATGGTTTAGGGTAGACTGATCTTTCTCAGATGGTTTTTTTTGGTCATTTATTGATATCATTTGAGAGAATGGAAGACATTACAAAAATAAGAGGACAAATAGCTTGAAACTGAGCTCAACACAGCAGAAATTAGGTTTTTGTCAATATTCAAAAGGATGGGTAAGGCCCCTACAACCCCCAGTCTGTTTAAGGGGTTTTTTAATGGTCTGATTCAACTAGGGGGAAAAACCATGAAAATTTTTGGGTTATATACTATTATCCAAGAAATAGAACAAATTTATTTTCGTGCAGTATGAACTAAAAAATGGAAAGAAGTGTAAAAAAGGGAGAGGACTGGGGATATACAAAGAACAGAGAAATGATTTTTTTAGTGCCAGGTTCTACACTGTTTATGATGGACTTTTTTTTAAATTAAATTTTATTTTGTGCAAAGTCCCAAATTCCGTTCTGGTCATTTTATGGGGTTTGGAAATGGGACCCTCGAGTTTCGGAGCCTTGTGTTTTGGGAATTTGGGGCTTTTCAGAAATTTTTTTTTTCCAAAAAAATGTCACCATGGCTGTTTAATATATTTATAGATGGGGTTGTAAAAGAAGGAATCAGGGTTTTGGGGGGGAAGGGGGGGATTAAATTAGGGGGAATCAAATGAAAAATGAGAGTTGACACAGTTACTTTTGCTGATGATACTGTGCTTATGGGAGATTAAAGAAAAGCCCCAAAGGGTCGTTTGGGGGGGAAAAGGGTGAAAATTGAAAGGAACATAGATAAGAGTAAGGTGAAGGGTATCAAAATTTAAATAAAAAAAATTTGGGTATCAATTGGAGAGGGATTATGGAAGAAGTGAATGTTTTCAGATATTTGTGATTTTACTTTTCAGCAGATGGGTTTATGGGATGAGGTTAACTAGAATTTATAAAGGAAAAAGGCGAGTGGTGCGTTGAAGTATCTGTGGAGGCAAAAATGTATCCATGGAGGCAAAGAAGGGAATGTACGAAAGTATAGTGGTACCAACACTTATACAAAGTGTAAAGCATGGGTTGCAAATGCTGCAGCGAGGCGGTGGCTGGAGGCAGTGGAGATGTCCTGTCTAAGGGCAATATGTGGTGTAAATATTATGCAGAAAATTCGGAGTGGGGAAAATTTAGGAGGTGGTGTGGAGTTAATAAAAGTATTTGTCAGAGGGCTGAAGAGGAGTTGTTGAGGTGGTTTGGTCATTAAGAGAGAATGGATCAAAGTAGAATCACTTGGAGAGCGTATAAATCTGTAGAGGAAGGAAGGGGGGGTAGGGGCGTCCCCGAAAAGGTTGGAGGAGGGGTAAAGGAGGTTTTGGGTGAGGGCTGGACTTCCAGCAAGCATGTGTGGCGGTTAGATAGGAGTGAATGGAGACGAATAGTTTTGGGACCTGAGGTTGTTGGAGTGAGCAGGGTAATATTGTGTGAAGGGATTCAGGAAACCAGTTAATTGATTTAGTTGGTTTTGAGTCCTGGAAAAGGGAAGTACAATGCTAAAATTTAAAGGAGGGGTTTGGGATATTGGCAGTTTGGAAGGACTTAAACCCATCGTATCTGAGCTCCTCTGCAAAGACAGTGATTATGTATGAGTGAGGTGAAAGTGTTGAATGATTAAAGTATCTTCTTTTGGGGATTTTCTTTCTTTTGGGTCACCCTGCCTTGGTGAGAGACGGCCGACTTTTTGGGGGGGAAAAAAAATAGCCTCACGGTTTGATTTGCCTCCGATTCGTTGGTGCTAAGGTACACGTCCGAGAGGGGCCCTCACCGTCTGCGCACACACAAGCGCCCCCACACCATTCAGAGGCAGTGTGGCATTGTTTCTTCCCAGTGACCATCACCCGACACGTTCACAAGATACATTTTGAATATTCCATTCTTTTGTGCTTGCAACTACTAAATAAACCACCATGGGCCCAAAGAAAGCTTCAGTGCCAGCCCTTAGGTAAGGTGAGAAGCATGATAGGGAAATTTAAGAAAGAACTCGTAGCATAGTACCAAAATGGAGGAGGAAAGAGAGGGGAGAATGTACCTTCTTCAGTGATTCTACGATACTAAAGCAGCAGGAGTCAATAAAGGCTATAGCACCAGCCAGCGATAAAGTGTAGCATTAACAGTGTAGCAAGTAAGATAGACGATTAAGCGACAGAAAAAGGAAAACACGAAACTAACTCCCCCAATGTTGTTTAAGGTATATAGGGGCACTGACAACACCGCCCCTCCTCCCAGCATCCTCCAAGGTAAGTGTAAATATTTCTTATTTATAAATTACGTACATTGTTTGTGTGAATAGTGGTGGTGGCCCGTGCTGCTGCTACACCACCACTAAAGGATGGTTTTATGTCTCAGTGGCCCTTATAAACCCAACAACAATACACTGCCACCACTCTTGACATACATAATGACAATTTATTCATTCTAGAGTATATATCGTGTTTCTATGTAATTAATATTGTTTATTATGTCATATTAGATGAATTGTGATAGATAAATAAGCCGTAGAGTTGATATTAGTGTCATATTCAAGCTTTTTTGTCCTGTCTCAAACAAACTTGCCTCCTGTTCTCTTCTCCCTGTCTTCCATACACCAACAAGTCTCTTCAATAAAGGTAAGTGTGATGTTAAATGTTCATTTATACATTTTATTATTGTTTATATTGATTGTCATTGTTTTCTGTATGTAAATCTATATTTACTCTTAAAAATTATTTTTGTTAATACTTTTGGGTGTCTGAAACTGATTAATTGTATTTACATTATTTCTTATGGGGAAAATGGTTTCGCCATTGAATTTCACTTTTCAGCAGACTCTCTGGAACGGTTAATCATGAAACTTGAGGGTCCACTGTAGTTGGATGGGAGGCTTCTTGTGCTCAACTGATAGAATGGAAGACATACTAATGAAACAGGGTAAGAATTTGGTCAACTGGAACAATGGAATTAGCCTAAAATAGGACTCAAAATGGGCAAAATCACTGGTGTGTAAACTGAATCAAGACCACTGACTGTGCCAGAATAATTCACAAGTTTTCCCTCAAATTTCATACTTTTGGTGTCTTTACCTTCAGAAAAGATTCTCTATTTAAAAAAAAATTCAGTAATCATAAAACTTTTATATAATGAAGATAACAGGTGTTATCAGATGTAAGAAAATAATAGCTAGTTACCCAAGTTACTGAGGATAACAGTTACTCAGTAATATTAGTTATGAAAATGTTATGCAATCAAATTTAGCACTAAAGTGGTAGTATAGTAATAGTAGTGATAACATGTTGTGTAATAGTATAATAATGAACGGAATAATAATAATGTAGAAAATTAGCATTTAGTAGTAGACGATTGCTGATGATTATGATCAGGACTTTAACCATGACGACTATGATAATGATAGACGATTAATAATTACTGAGCACTCAGACAGTGTCAGCCATAAAAATAATTATATGCTGTATAATAAGAAAACAAAGAAAATTATACAAAAAATACTAAGAATACGAATAAAATTCAATACACACTGTCATACCAAGTTTAGAAAAAAATCATAAAAAAAATAACAAAGTAGAAAGACCTAAGCTGTGGTCATATTTTAAAAAATGTGTTCAACAGTCAGGTGTACACTAAGCTACAGGGGAGGCAGGAGCACCTGTCTACAGGTGGCTATGGAGGATGGTATGTCGCTCATTCTTAATCAATAAAAATACATCTCTAAATGATAATTTTTGTAGAAGGGAGCACCAAACACCCACATGCTACTGAACCTTGCATAATTTGTGGCCAGTTTGTAGGGCCCACCAGGCCCACAACTATCCAAGGAAGGATCTGAATATGGCCCATTAAGTCACAGTAAGGCAAAAGTCTACTGTAGAGTGAACTGGCCATAGCAGCCTTTGCCTCATTCATTGAAATGAAAGCTTTAAAATAGATAATGAAAACTAATGTTTTTAAAAATATTAATAGAAAGGTAATGCAAATATTGGTACCATTCTACAAAAAAAAACTCAAGAAATATAAATTTAACCAACTAAATTGAATATAAAAAAGTGAAGCTACTAAAGAACAAAAACATGCATGACAAAAATACAAATGGTTAGCAAACTACTGTCCAAGAAAAAAAATTTCTTACTATATTATACTACAAGAAATGACTATGAAAATTTGGCCATAAAATTATTCTACTTTATTCTCTCCATCAATTAAATAGTTAATAAGAGGATGGTCTCTTGAACTAGGAATGATAGTGATCTCTGCAACAGTGAAAAAAAAAAATTGTGTAGGATGAGATTTAAAAAAAATTTCAGATTCACCTAAAATTCCAAAACTAGACAGGATACAAAATTAAGTTTCCAGAGTTGTCTGGCAGTGTAAAACCTTGAATAATAGAAAAAGTGAATCTAAAAAATAAATTTATTGGACAATGTAATTTTTGGAATAGATTTTACCTGGAGAACCACAATGAAGAGCAGTAGTCCACAAGAAACCCTCTACTTTCTTCGGAAGAGTACCATGAACACTCCTCCGAGCTGTCCTATAAGTTAACAAACACAAACAGTGTTGCAGGAAATACCCACAGCCCCATGAGATGTCCAGTACTCCCGCTGTTCATGCCATTGCCACCACATCCGGAGACCATCCTAAAGGGGAATGTATCACCTAAGAAGGCTGTATGTGAGGCAAGTAATTTTTGTGTATCGTAGGAGCTGAAATGTATAAAAATATTTTTAATATTTATGCCTCAATAAAGCACTTTCCACACCAATATTTATCAGGCATGCATGACCTCAACCCCTCCTTCCACCCTCCCCCCCATAGCTGAGCTATGGCAGTGTAGATATTGAACATGTACAAATGCACACACAAGAAATACTATTATACATATCTGGGTTTGATCCAACATACTTTAATGAACTTCTATCTGTGTCCATTAACTGTCTTGTTTTATCTAAGTTACCTTAGCAAAAAAATTTCTTTTCCCAAGTGGGGTTTTCAAGTCTGCATCTACTAAACTGCAGGACAATCTGCCATACATTTACAGAAATGTTAATTTGAACCTGAAATAAGTATTTGATAGAAAGTAACAATATAGTAGCAATAACTAACAGGAGTAGCATGTTTTAAGAGCACAACTCTTGTAATTTAAACTGGAAAAAGCATTGAAACTTGTTAAACACAATTACTTCACTGTCAGATACATGTACCATATATCCACTAATGTTTGTCAAGATGAAAATTTGCTTATTAGAGTAGCTGTCATCATCACACCAGCAGTACTGCCATGAATGCCTTTTAACCCTTTCAGGGTCCAAACCGTAGTACTACGCAAAATTCTAGCAGATTCAAATTTAGCGAGAAGGCTGATGGGCCTACATTTAAGAGAATGGGTCTGCGTGGCGAGTGTGTGTAGTAAACAAAAATCTAGGCGCACGCATGGCATTGTGGGAACGCCCCCTCAGTAAGCTTTGTTCACCATGCCTCCCCCTAAGGCAGGTCTCACTCCGAGGCGATTTGGGAGTCTCCTCTTCCTAACTGATAGTTCTGACTCTGATGGAAGTGGAAAGGAAGGGGAATTCTATGGTTTTGATCAATTTGTGAAAAAGCAATAATCAGGATATCGAAAATAGTGTTGAAAATCCTGCGATCCTCAACCTTCTCCCTCGGTGCTGCTGCAGCTCAGTCACATTCAGTTGTCCCTCAGCGCAAGAGAAATCTAATATTTTTGCATGGCCAGGCCTCAAACTTGGTAATGGTGGTGATAGTGACGTGGACTTTGATTTTATTGCTCTTGATGACCATTCGAGTAGTGATAGTGATGAATCATATTCACCAGTGAAGCGTCAGTATATACGCCGCTGAGCTCGGGTAGTGTTCCATATGCAGTTTCAAGGGGACGGAGTACATCCCATGGCCCTACACCAGGAATAGACAGTGAAAGTGAGGATGATGTGGGCTACATTGGTATGGATAGATCACAGGCATCAGTAGGTGGCTGTAATGGTGGTGATAGTGGTGGTGATGGTAGTGCCGGCCACGCATGACGACCATCCCAGGCTGAGACCCATGCCGTGACTCCATTAGATCCAGGAAAAAGCGGAGCGTCATCCACCACCACAACCAACTATAATGTCCAGTATCCCCCAAACAAACCGCATCTGGGATTGGCAGCAAAATCCCAATTTTTGTTCCCAATCCCCATCAGTTGCATTCTCAAAGTGGAATTCTACCAATTTTTTTTCTTTGGAAACGCTAAAATGAACTGGAATTCTTTGAACTATTCTTTGACCAGCCATTGATGGAAAATATTGTCAAGGAAAGTACAAGATTTTAGTACACCATGGCAAAATCGATCTTATCACCACAGTCAAGACTACACAGGTGGAAAGAGACAACAGTGGCTGAAATGAATTTGTTTTTGCAACAATAATGCTTATGCCTCATGTCTATAAGCATAATATAAAAGCATACTGGTCCACAGATCGGCTAATTTGTACCCCGGCCTTCAGTGAAATCATCCCAGTGAACAGGTTTATCTTACTGTTATTGTTGCATTTCTCTGACAAAACCAGGCCTGAGAGAAATGACAGGTTATACAAGATAAGAAATGTTTTTATGCATCTGGAAACAAAGTTCAACATGTACTTTTATCCATTCAAGAATCTTGTAATTGACAGTCTTTGATTTTGTTCAAAGGTAGACTGTCGTTCAAGCAGAGTATACCGAGCAAGAGGAAAAGCTTTGGTATGAAACTGTTTGTACTCTGACTGTGACAGTGGCCTGGTATTGGGCATAATTGTATACACGGGAAGTAAAACATTGAAAGATACCAGGATGTTACTGGGTATCTCAGGTGACGTAGTGAGAACAATGATGGCACCATACCTTGGTAAAGAGCATACATTATATACTGATAACTGGTACACAAGCCCTATACTCAGTGATTTCTAGCGAGTGAACATGACAGATGTGTGGGGCACAGTGCGTTCTAATTGTAAGCATATGCCCAGGTTCAACACAGGCACTCGTGGTGGTGAGGTGCAGGTGTTTGCTGCCAATGACATCATGGCATTACGGTGGCATGACAAACGAGATGTCACATTGTTGACAACCATTCACCCTAACGAAATGAAAGACAGTGGCAAGGTGGATAGTGACTAATGAACATATTGTAAAACCAGTAACAGTGATTGATTATATACAAAACATGCATTTGGTTGACAAATGTGACATGAAGATTGGCTTTGTCAATTGTGTACGTAAGAGTTAAAAGTGGTACATAAAACTTTTCTTCCATCTCTTGGACATTTCAATGCGCAATGCACATAATATGTACCAAATAAAGACCGGCAACAGACCACCGTATGGTGATGTTGTCTCTCTCTCGTCAGACAACTAATAATGAAGTACCAGGTAACAACACCTGCTATACAAAACCACTGTATATATAAATACAGTAGACATTTTAGTTTAGATTTACAGATATTTATTCTAAAATCTAGTATGGTTGGATAAGTTAACCCGAACACTATACCTGGAGAGGGTTCTGGGGTCAATCCCCCCACAGCCTGGTCTGTGACTAGGCCTCATGGTGGATCAGAGCCTGATCAACCAGGCTGTTACTGTTGGCCGCATGCAACCCGCGTACAAACCACAGCCCAGCTGGTCAGGTACTGACTAAGTGCCTGCTTGAAGACAGCCAGGGGTCTATTGAATCCCCTTATGTATGCTGGGGAGGCAGTTGAACAGTCTTGGGCCCCTGACACTTATTGTGTTCTCTTATCGTGCTAGTGGCCCCTGCTTTTCATTGGGGGGATGTTGCATCATCTGCCAGTCTTTTTTTTTCATAGGGAGTGATTTTGGTCAAGTTTAGTACTAACCCCTCTAGGATTTTCCAAGTGTATATAATCATGTATTCTCCCACCTGCATTCTAGGGAATACAGGTTGAGGAACTTCAAGCATTCCCAAAACTGAGGTGTTTTATAGCAAGACTTTCCAGGAAAATTAGTAGTGCTCCATGTAGACTTTCTCTATCCTTCATTAACTATGTTGTTCAGGGCTATTAGGGTCAACAAGAATGCAATATGAAACACAAGGTAAGGTAAGGTAAGATTTGTTCAGATTTTTAACCCACAGGGTTAATCATCCAGGACATCCCAAAAAATTGGTGCATCATCGAGGGGTGTCTTATTTCCATTGGGGTTCATTAATCTTGCTCCCGAGGATGTAACCTACACCAGTCAGTATACCCAGGTACCGCTACTGCTAGGTGAAGGAGGACAGGTGTAGGGAAACATACCTAACGTTTCCACCCATGCCTGGGGTTTAACCACGGACACCCGATGAGAAGAGTGCATTCCAACCAAGCCACGGTATGCTTCGGTGTAATATGAATATTAGTTCTATTATTGGAACAGAAGGAATATTTTTTACTTATGCTAAGAAGATAAGAGATACTTTTGAAGGAACAAATAATGCTGGATTAAATTTTAGGGAAACTTTTTTACCCCGGGGTGCATAAACTTTTAAATGCTCTACATTCATTTATTTTCATATTGCATATCAATGGTTTATTTTATATATTACAAAAGGGTTACCCTAGGAATATACAATTTATCGCAGAACAACCCAAAAAAAAACCAAGGGTTTTAGATTTCTCACATTATCGGAACTGACATTTCCTTGATAATGTGAAAATCATGAAAACGGGAATTTTTGCTTTTTTTTCCACAGGGGGTTTTCTGCATCTATTTGATATCCCCCACTTGATCTTATTGCACATACTTTTTACTATTTTGATAATTATCACGGGCCCTTTATAAATAAATTTTAACCTAACCCAAAAATTTGGTTGCTACTCAACTGCTTTGTAAAAAAACTTCACAAACTGCTTAAATACCACCTAAAATTTTAAATTGCCTAAATGGACCTCAAATTTTGAACGTTTCCTACTTTCCTCAACCCTTCAGAAATCTGTCGATAAACATAACCAAAACAAGAACTCTACAAAGTTAATTCTTTACACTATAATTCCCTTTCTTCAATTTCATAGCCAACAATGTACCGTCCAAAAACTCTGTCAAATACCCCCTATCTCTACAAACTCTTATTAAAAATTGAATAATCAAATAGTTCCCAAAATTTAATCTAGTACCATATTATTAAGTTTAGTATTATCTATTATTCTCAGGTCTGTTAAGTCACATCAAATCTTAGTTACAGGAATTGATCCTGATATCAACCTATTATTAAATGACTTACATGATTCCAACAGCAACCCCTTTTTTACACAGCAGATCAACAAAGACATTATCAGAGCCAACAATAACAAAAATCTTCAATTACAATGTTAGATCTTTTAGCAAACATTATGACCTCACAGCATCTCCAATCCCTCCCGACCAATATGTCAATCATCACACTCACTGAACCCGGCTAAAGCCTGATACTACAGATGTCTATGCCATCCCAGGTTACACAGATTTACAATTGTAGGACAGATCAAGGGGGAAAAGATAATTCTCAGATCAACTTGAATGACAATCTCTTGCATAAGGGATGAGCATGGGAATATATTATAGCTAAATTTTAAAACAAAAGACCTGCAAAAACCCCCACAGTGATAAACATCTAAATTACCACAGTCAAACATTACCATTTTGTGAAAAACTAGGTAACCTGATAACTGATGCACACATGAACAAAGACCATTTGCTGCCTGGAGACTTCAAATAAATCTCCTACATGACCAGGACCCCCAAAAAAATTCAAACACATGACAACTGCTTGTTACTACCAACAATATCAAAACCTACAAGAATCTCCGAGACTAGTACCCCATTACTAGACCAATCTGGACTAATACTATAGCCCCCCTAAAATCAGGCATCATCACAGACAACACCACAGACCACTATCCGACCTTTCTCATAACTAATCTTGTTAAATTGCCCTAGATATTACAAAAGTTACCTTCAGACTACATAATGAGTCAGCTGTAAATAACTTTATAACAGCTATACTAACATTGACTGGCATAATGAGTTAAGAAACATATACAGATACTAATGAATGCATCCAGAATTTCCTTAACAAAAACCCCCCACCTCTATAACAAACATTGCCCTAAAAAACTAAACAGATCACAGCTAAGAGACTTAACAATCCCTGGCTAACACCAGCATCCTTAAATCCATTAACAAAAGGCACCAATATGAAAAACAATACAGAAGGGGTCTAATAACCAGAGAACAAACAAATTTAAATTTTATTTCATTGCAGATTACATGGGTATCGGAAGTTACAATGTAAATTGAGTGCAAGGAGGCCACTGACATGCCATGGCATTAGGGCAGCTTATTCCACTCCTTAAAAACTATGTACTTAATATTAGAGAAATTTATTGAGTTTATTCTAGTTAAAAATTATTTTCAAAATTACAATATGATGAAATTTTACTGTTTAAATTATTATATAATGATATTAGATATTAGATTGTTACAGGTGTTAAGATTCTTGAATGATAATATGGAATTGAGATTATCTTAAGGAAAATAACATTGAGCATTTTTGACATTAACTTATAATATGAGTAGGGGTAACATAATAGTAACATATTATTAAAATTGAGATTATCGTATAGGAAAGTAACAATGAATTTTTCAAAGTAGTTTATAGTATGATCATTTAGTTTTGGGTGAGTAGGTGGTTTTTGAGTTGATCTTAAATTGATTTTCAGACTAGATTATCTTAATATTTACTGGTAATGAATTCCAGATTCTGGGGCCCTTTATGTGCATAGAATTTTTACATAGGTTGATATGAACACGGGGTATATCAAAAAGTGATCTGTGTCGTGTGTTGTGGTCATGGGTCCTATTAAAGTTCGTGAGGAGAGTTTTGAGAAGAGGTTTACATTAGAGTGTAAAGTTTTATATATGTAGTAGGCACAAGAGTAAGTATGAATGTTCTTTACGGTGAGTAGTTTGAGACTTTTGAATATTGGTGGAGTATGCTGTCTAGAGTGGGAATTTGTTATCATTCTGACTGCGGCCTTTTGTTGTGTTATGAGTGGTTTAAGGTGATTTAACGTTGTTGATCCCCATGCACAGATTCCATAGGTGAGAT
>WNWK01052641.1:0-12123 GCA_009830355.1 Cherax destructor
GAAGCTTGACACATCACTGGATGGAAGTATCTGCACTCTTTGTTAAACCGACACTTTCCTTTCCTTAACATGTTGGCACATTTTCTGGTGTGTTTATTCCAACAATCTCTGCCATAAAGGCACATACCTTTAGCATAGAATCTGCATATTTTTGGCTGCCTATATTTACTGACTTTGTGTTTTCCCAAAGATCTGCAGAATTATCTGCGTTTTTTCTCTCTTTCAACTCCTTGGTTTTCCTCGTTATCTGCGCTTTTCTCCTTTGATGACATGGGGCCAACATTTTCCCTGGAAGGGACTCCCCTACTATATCTGTACTAGAGGCTATGGCTGTGGTGGCATCCTTAACAAACCGGATGTTCACTATGGCTGGGGCTGGGTCTGGGTCAGTCCTGGGGCTGGGGGCGGGAGTTAGCTAATGTTTTTGTCTCCTGTGTTTTTCCCGTGGATGACTGTTTATTTTTGGGTCAATTGTTGTAGACTGGTCATTCTGTGTGTTATACTTTACCCTTTCCCTATCTTCCCATGTTCTATATACCGGGTAGACTATTCAATAGTTCCTCTTTTTCTTCATGCTTATTGTTTATTAGCCCCCTGAGTGTTTTCCCTGATATCTGTCCATAGTTCCACATCCTTGTTGCAGATCCAGAAACACCTTTCTAGCCCGGATGTCACTTCTTGTTACTGTGTTAATTTTTGAACATGTGACATGATGTTTTGAAAAGCAAAGGTTGCATGTGATTCTGGATTTTTCCCAAGAGCCTTTTCACAGTCCCACAGATATACTGTACTGCCATCCTGCCTGTATCCTATTAGTATATGTGGGATGTACTGATTATGGAACTTACTACACCTTATATTATATTATATTATATTATATTATTATATATCTATATTATATTATATTATATTATATTATTATTTATAATTTTTGTTAGTAAATAAAATATATTTATCGCTGAAAAAAACAAATTATATCACAGAAAAAAAAGTCACGACTTCCACTAATCAATGTAGAGCAACGGAAAAGTCGACGACTTCCGGCTCCCACAGACGACCCTCAGCCACCGACTGTACCGGCTCAGCCACCACGACTGTACCGGCTCAGCCACCACGACTGTACCGGCTCAGCCACCAGACTGTACCGGCTCAGCCACCCCCGACTGTACCGGCCCCAGCCACCACGACTGTACCGGCTCCAGCCACCACGACTGTACCGGCTCAGCCACCACGACTGTACCGGCTCAGCCACCACGACTGTCCAGCTCCAGCCACCACGACTGTACCGGCTCAGCCACCACGACTTAGCCGGCTCCGCCACCACGACTGTCCGGCTCAGCCACCACGACTGTACCGGCTCAGCCACCACGACTGTACCGGCTCAGCCACCACGACTGTACCGGCTCAGCCACCACGACTGTACCGGTCAGCCACCACGACTGTACCGGCCCCAGCCACCACGACTGTACCGGCTCAGCCACCACGCTGTACCGGCTCAGCCACCACGACTGTACCGGCTCAGCCCCCCACAACTGTACCGGCTCAGCCACCACGACTGTACCGCTCAGCCACAGTGTTCGAACGCAACTGCTCCTCTATCGTCCTTCATAAAGAGTTGCCAACATCACACGATAGCTGCAAGAGAACACAGGTAAAACACATGACACAAACGCCTTTTTGGCATCCTGTGTCCATCCCAACTTATGTATAAAGTCACTGTGCATAAAAGGTCTTAAGAACTGGATTTCATTGACTGGATCATCGACAGGTCCCGTGTTTGCTAATCGATTCAGAGGAATTGTTATGGCAGTCGCATCATGTTCTAACCTACCTGAACCAGCAATATATTATATCTTACAACCTATACAGGCGAAGGCACAGAATAACGGAGCGGCTACAGGAGGCCAATATCTCTGAAATACGTAGGGAGACACTAGTCAGAGAAATAGCAAACATCGAATTAAAACTAAAGGAAACTTATAGGAATCAAGAGACACGGGAAGAACTAAGAGCCATAAATGAAATTGAAAGAAACCCTAAGTATTTCTTTTCCTATGCAAAATCAAAGTCGAGAACAACAACCAGTATTGGGCCCCTACTTAAACCGGATGGGTCCTACACAGATGACAGCAAGGAAATGAGTGAGTTACTTAAATACCAGTATGACTCAGTCTTTGCGAGCCACTAACCAGACTGAAAATCGAAAACCTAAATGATTTTTTCATGAGAGTGCCACAGAACTTGACAGACGCATGCCTTTCTGACATCATCACGACGCCAAATGACTTCGAAAAGGCAATAAATGACATGCCCATGCACTCCGCTCCAGGCCCAGACTCATGGAACTCCGTGTTCATCAAGAACTGCAAGAAGCCCTATCACATGCTTTTAACATCCATGGAGAGGGAGCATGGACACTGGGATCGTCCCGCAGCTAAAAACAACAGACATAGCCCGCTCCACAAAGGGGGCAGTAAAGCAATAGCAAAGAACTACAGACCAATTGCGCTAACGTCCATATCATAAAAATCTTTGAAAGGGTTCTAAGAAGCAAGATCGCCACCCATCTTGATACCCATCAATTGCACAACCCAGGACAGCATGGGTTTAGAGCAGGCGCTCCTGTCTGTCCCAACTACTGGACCACTACGACAAGGTCCTGGATGTTCTAGAAGATAAACAGAATGCAGATGATATTTAAACAGATTTTTACAAAAGCCTTTGACAGGTGTGACCATGGTGTAATAGCACACAAAATGCGTGATAAAGGAATAACAGGAAAAGTTGGTAGATGGATCTATAATTTCCTAACAGTAGAACACAAAGAGTAGTAGTCAACAGAGTAAAGTCTGAGGCAGCTACTGTGAAAAGCTCTGTTCCACAAGGCACAGTACTTGCTCCCATCCTATTCCTCATCCTCATATCAGACATTGACAGGATATAACACAGTGCTGTGTCTTCCTTTGCAGATGACACCGAATCTGTATGACAGTGTCCACCTTGAAGACACTGCAAGACTCCAAGCAGACATAAACCAAATCTTTAAATGGGCTGCAGAAAACAATATGAAGTTCAATGATAGAAATTTCAAATTCTCAGATACGGAAAACGTGAAGAAATTAAAATCTCATCGGAGTACAAAACTAATTCCAACCACACAATAGAGGAAAACTAATGTCAAAGACCTGGGAGTGATCATGTCAGAGGATCTCACCTTCAAGGACCATAACAATGTAGCAATTGCATCTGCTCGAAAAATGACAGGATGGATAATGAGAACCTTCAAAACCAGGGATGCCAAGCCCATGTTGACACTTACAGATCGCTTGTTCTATCTAGGCTGGAATATTGCTGCACACTAACTGCACCTTTCAAGGCGGTAAAATTGCTGACCTTGAAAATGTGCAGAGAACCTTCACCCACGCATAAGTGCGATAAACCACCTCAACTACTGGGAACGCTTGAAGTTCCTAAACCTGTACTCTCTAGAACGCAGGCGGGAGAGATACATTATTATATACACATGGAAAATTCTCGAGGCTTAGTACCAAACTGACACAAAATCCTCCTGAAAGCAAAGACTCGGCAGGCGATGTAACATCCCCCAATGAAGAGCAGGGTGCCACTAGCACGTTGAGGGACAACACAATAAGTGTGAGGGGCCCAAGATTGTTCAACTGCCTCCCAGCATACATCAGGGGATTACCAACAAGCCCCTGGCTGTCTCAGCAGGCACTGGACAGGCATCTCAAGTCGGTACCTGATCAGCGGGCTGTGGTTCGTACGTTGGACTGCGTGCGGCCAGCGTAACAGCCTGGTTGATCAGGCTCTGGTCCAACAGGAGGCCTGGTCACAGACCGGGCCGCGGGGCGTTGACCCCTGGAATTCTCTCCAGGTAGACTCCAGGTAGACCAGCTCACACAACTCTCTTCTTCAAGTCTTCCTCAAACTCTCATAGAAAATTAATTACTCATCTTGTTCCATTACATTTCTTTCAGTCACTCCACAAAACTGATGATCATTGAATCCTGGAGTTTACCTGGAGAGGGTTTCGGGGGTCAACGCCCCGCGGATCGGTCTGAGACCATTCCTCGTGGTGGATCAGGGTCTGATCAACAGGCTGTTACTGCTGGCTGCACGCAAACGACGTCGAACCACAGTCCGCTGTCAGGTACAGACTTTAGGTGCTGTCCAGTGCTTTGAAGACAGCCAGGGTCTATTATGTATGCTGGAGACAGTTGAACAGTCATGGGCCTCGGACACTTATTGTGGTGTCTCTCAGTGTACTCGTGGCGCCCCTGCTTTTCATTGGGGAATGTTGCATCTCCTGCCGAGTCTTTTGCTTTCATAGGGAGTGATTTTCGTGTGCAAGTTTGGTACTAATCCCTCAGGATTCTCCAATAGTATATTATCATGTATCCCTCTCGCCTGCGCTCCAGGAATACGGATCAAGGGCCTTCAACCATTCCCAGTAATTTAGGTGCCTTATCGTACTTATGTGTGCCGTAAGTTCTTTGTACACTCTCCAGGTCAGCAATGTCACCAGCCTTGAAGGGGGCAGTTAGTGTACAGCAGTATTCCAGCCTAGAGAACAAGCGATTTGATGAGAATCATAATGGGCTTGGCGTCCCTAGTTTTGAAGGTTCTCATTATCCATCCGGTGGATATGGGGTGCACAATAAACTAGCCACATCGGTGGCAAAATCTAAAAATCTAATCCTATCATTTTCCTAACAGATGGTAGATACATAAAATGCCGGAGCAATGGGCTAGTAACCCCTTCTCTGTACACATTTACTAAAAGAAGAAAAAAAACTTTATAAAACTGGGTTGTTTGAATGTGCGTGGATGTAGTGCGAAAGTACCTGTCCAGAAACGGAGGTTGGAGTGGTGAAGCAGACACAGTCAAAGGGAATGCGGACAAAAAGAACTCTTGTATGCACAGGCCCTATCAGACAAACGTGGGACCTGAAGCAAGAGGACTAGGATACCAACACCAGTCAAAGGGAACAGGGAAAAAGAAGAACTCTTGTATACACAGGCATTGTCAGACACACGAGGGGGCCCGAAGCAAGTTGAGCAGGATACTAGCACCCATGAAAGGGATACGGAAAAAAAGCCAGGGACAAGAAGGGCAACACAGAAGCAATGCATGAGGGCTGTAACAACACATGCAAGGGTAGATAAAACAACAGACACACTAAACCAGAGACCCCAACAATACACAGCAGTGGACAGGGCAAAGGGTAGGCCAGCCACGCAGAGGAACACAGGAGCTACAACCATGACAGAACCGGAAGACGTAATGCATCTCTGATGATACAATGGGAGACACTGTGGGAGGAGGAAAGGGGGGAGGTCGAATTTATCTACGGCCTTAAGGAAGTAGAAGGGGTCACTCATGGCAGAAGAAAACTGGAGGAGAAAGAAGGGATAAAGGCATCATGCTAGCAACAGGGAGACAGTCCCAGGTGACAAATTTTGGAGAATCGGGTGGTACACAAGGGGAAGAAATCGGCCCCTCAAAGAATCTTCAATCAGAATCAGCCCGTACCATGGTCCTGCAGGAGAAAGCACGGCTGAGGGCGACTCAGGAGTACCAGGATGTATACCTAGATCGAGACAGAACACAGGAAGAAGGGAGGCCCAGAAAGGGGTGGATAAGAAAGCGAAGAGAGGGAGGAGAGGAGAAACAGCGAAGGTAGGAGGGCAGGCCCAAGCAGAAGGACAAACACACCCACCGGAAGCACTCACGGAGGGCCCCAACTCAAAGCAACCCAAAGGCAACCATATATTTTAACACCATACACCGGTTCATAGGATGACGGGGTTTACAGCCTTATTAACACCCAAACAGAACTACAACAAATAGATACAATACAAAAAAACAGATCTACCTTAAGGTGGTTATTAGTTAAAATATACAGTGAGCATAAACCGGATTCGTCCAAGAAATAAGTGAACAAAGGACCGGATTCAAACAGTTCGTTGGAAACTGTTAAAAAACAATAAATACTTCGAGAAATTATAGACTAGCTAGCTAGGAGAGTGTCAAGTGTTGTAAGATGACCACCACCATGAAGATCTGTGTAGTCTGTAGAAAGGGTAAAGGGGCGAAAACAGGCCTGGATTGCTTGCAATCACTGTGGTCAATGGTCCCATGGTATATGCAGGGATTTTCAACCAGTGACCACCCTTGACATAAACTCAGAGAGATGTTTTGGGTCTGCCCAAACGAGATACACCTGTATGGGGGAATTGCATCTATATTAAAAGACAAGAACACCAATAAAAGATCCTTCTTAAAAGACATGTCAACATGGTATGACAGCTGGGAAAATAAGATGGGTGGTTTGGAAGGGGCTGTCTTGAACGACAGCACTCCTGAGGGTGCTAGTGTTGTCCTGGAGGATAGTTCTCCTGAGGGTGCTAGTGTTGTACTGGAGGACAGTGCTCCTGAGGGAGCTAGTGTTGTCTAGAAAACAGTGCTCCTGAGGGTGCTAGTGTTGTCCTGGAGGATAGTTCTCCTGAGGGTGTTAGTGTTGTCCTGGAGGACAGTGCTCCTGAGGAGCGCTAGTGTTGTCCTAGAAGACAGTGCTCCTGAGGGTGCTAGTGTTGTCCTGGTGGACAGTGCTCCTGAAGGTGCTAATGTTGGAGATGAAACAAAGGGGATGTTAGCACTAGTGCTGAAGATAGAAATGAGACAGGAAAACAGCACAATAGGGAATAAATTAGGGAACACAGTCACAAAAAAAACAAAGCAAACACAAACCAGGCCTATGCAAATATTATGCATTTGGTATCTGCAGGCATGGAATTTCTGGGAAAACAGATGGGACATGCAACTTTGACCACCCCAGAAAATGCCGTGCCCATATGACAACAGGAAAATGCAACTCCCTTTCTGTAAGCTTTTCCACCCTGAAATGTGTCACTCATCAGTTCCAGGAAAGACAATCTTATAACCTATATTGCCAGGCCCACCACCTAAAGGGTACAAGACGACACAGAACACCCAGACCATGGGAAAACCTGGGTAGCCAAAGCCACTCCAGAGAGGTTTTTAGCGCAAGGAAGGAAAAAAGCTGGCGGAAATGACAGAAATCATACACAACTGCAATCATTTCTGGAGTGGAACCACAGTCAATGGCCTCCACTCCAGAACAACAGATATTAGTGCCAGGAAAAAAGACCCCCTCCATATCACCAATACCACCAATCCAACGACATTCATCTTTGCAAATTTACAGGGTCTAAAGCCAGCAACAAACAACAAGATACCTTACATCCGTGGACTCCTTACAGGGGTCAAATGCAATGTTACGCTTTCACCGAGACCACATAAAGGATCACTTGGACAATGAAATATGGATCCCTGGCTACAACCTATACAGATGTGACAGAGTGAACAGGCAAAAGGGGGGAGTTGGCCTGTATATCACAGAGTCACTTATATGCTCAGAACTACTAAATGCCTCAAATGATGTAGTTGAAGTTTTAGCAGTAAAGATCGAGAATCAAAACCTGGTCATCGTGGTTGTATACAAGCCTACGGATGCAACGTCCCAACAATTCCAGGAACAGCTTCTGAAAATAGACCAATGTCTGGAAAACCTTCCAGCCCCTGCCCAACATCTTGCTCCTGGGGGACTTCAACCTAAGGCACCTAAAATGGAGGAACATTACAAATAATGTGGTAGCAGAGATAGCACCAGGAGGCAGCTCAGATGAAAACTCGCACACACACGAGCTTTTAAATCTCTGCACCAAATTCACCTTAAACCAGCAAATAATAGAGCCTACAAGATTGGAGAATACACTGGACCTCATCTTCACTAACAATGATGATCTGATACGAAATGTCATCATATCAAAAACGATACTCAGATCACAACATAATAGAGGTCCAGACATGCATGAGGGCCCCAGATCGACAAAATGTGATCAGTCATGAGAGCCTTCTCAATTTCAACTTCAATAACAAAAACATAAGGTGGGACCAAGTAAACCAAATCCTAAATGATATAAACTGGGAAGATAGCCTAAGCATCACGGATCTTAACCTATGTCTAGAACAAATTAACTCTGTGGCACTTGAAGTTTGCTCAAGGCAAATTTCCTTAAGGAAAAGGAGGAGAAGATGTAAACTAGAAAGAGAGAGGCACTCCCTATACAGGCGAAGACAAAGAATAACAGAGCGGCTACAAGAGGCCAATATATCTGAAACACGTAGGGAGGCACTGGTCAGAGAAATAGCAAACATTGAATTAAAACTAAAGGAATCTTACAGGAATCAAAAAACGCGGGAAGAACTAAAAGCCATAAATGAAATTGAAAGAAACCCAAAGTATTTCTTTTCTTATGCCAAAACAAAGTCGAGAACAACATCCAGTATTGGGCCCCTACTAAAACGAGATGGGTCTTACACAGATGACAGCAAGGAAATGAGTGAGTTACTAAAGTCCCAGTATGACTCAGTTTTTAGTGAGCCGCTAACCAGACTAAAAGTTGAAGACCTAAATGATTTTTATGAGAGTGCCACAGAACCTGGTAGAACGCAAGCCTATCTGACATTACCCTGTCGCCACATGACTTTGAAAAGGCGATAAATGACATGCCCATGCACTCCGCTCCAGGCCCCGACTCATGGAACTCAGTGTTCATCAAGAACTGCAAGAAGCCCCTATCACGTGCTTTTAACATCCTATGGAGAGGGAGCATGGACACTGGGGTCGTCCGCAGTTACTTAAAACAACAGACATAGCCCCACTCCACAAAGGCGGCAGTAAAGCAATGTCAAAGAATTACAGACCAATAGCGCTAACGTCCCATATCATAAAAATCTTAGAAAGGGTTCTAAGAAGCAAGATCGCCACTCATCTAGATAACCATCAATTACACAACCCAGGGCAGCATGGGTTTAGAGCAGGTCGCTCCTGTCTGTCCCATCTACTGGACCACTATGAAGAGGTCCTGGATGCTCTAGAGGACAAACAGAATGCAGATGTTATATACACAGACTTTGCAAAAGCCTTTGACAAGTGTGACCATGGTGTGATAGCACACAAAATGCGTGATAAAGGAATAACAGGAAAAGTTGGTAGATGGATCTATAATTTCCTAACAAGTAGAACACAAAGAGTAGTAGTCAACAGAGTAAAGTCTGAGGCAGCTAATGTGAAAAGCTCTGTTCCACAAGGCACAGTACTCGCTCCCATCCTGTTCCTCATCCTCATATCGGACATAGACAGGGATATAAGCCACAGTGCCGTGTCTTCCTTTGCAGATGACACCCGAATCTGTATGACAGTGTCCACCGTTGAAGACACTGCAAGACTCCAAGCAGACATAAACCAAATCTTTACAAGGGCTGCAGAAAACAATATGAAGTTCAATGATGAGAAATTTCAATTACTCAGATACGGAAAATGTAAGGAAATTAAAATCTCATCGGAGTACAAAACTAATTCCAACCACACAATAGAGCGAAAAACTAATGTCAAAGACCTGGGAGTGATCATGTCAGAGGATCTCACCTTCAAGGACCATAACACCATAGCAATCGCATCTGCTAGAAAAATGACAGGATGGATAATGAGAACCTTCAAAACCAGGGATGCAAAGCCCATGTTGACACTTTACAAATCGCTTGTTCTATCTAGGCTGGAATATTGCTGCACACTAACTGCACCTTTCAAGGCAGGTGAAATTGCTGACCTTGAAAATGTGCAGAGAACCTTCACCGCACGCATAACTGCGATAAACCACCTCAATTACTGGGAACACTTGAAGTTTCTAAACCTGTACTCCCTAGAACACAGGCCGGAGAGATACATTGTTATATACACATGGAAAATTCTCGAGCGATTAGTACCAAACTTACACACGAAAATCACTCCCTATGAAAGCAAAAGACTCGGCAGGCGATGTAACATCCCCCCAATGAAAAGCAGGGGTGCCACTAGCACGTTGAGGGACAACACAATAAGTGTCAGGGGCCCAAGATTGTTCAACTGCCTCCCAGCATACATCAGGGGGATTACCAACAAACCCCTGGCTGTCTTCAAGCAGGCACTGGACAGGCACCTAAAGTCGGTACCTGACCAGCCAGGCTGTGGTTCTTACGTTGGACTGCGTGCGGCCAGAAGTAACAGCCTGGTTGATCAGGCTCTGGTCCAACATGAGGCCTGGTCACACACCGGGCCGCAGGGGCGTTGACCCCTGGAATTCTCTCCAGGTAAACTCCAGTTAAACACATCATTTCCCCTGTCCCCATCCCAGCATCCCAAAACCCACCATCACAACTACCCCACCCCACCAACTCCCACTCCAACAATACAACCCCCACCACCCATGCAGCAACCCCCTACCCACCAAGATCCCCCCAGGGCCACAGTATTGGAAATGAGGCTGAAGGTTTGGTACACAAATGCGGATGGAATCACGAATAAGTATGAAGAGTGGAACGAAAGAATAGGTTAAATGTCCCCAGACATCATAGCTGTCACAGAAACTAAACTAAATGAGGCAATAACAGACGCAATCTTCCCACAGGATATCAGATCCTGAGGAAAGATAGAAGGAGCAGGGGAGGAGGAGGGGTCGCACTGCTCGTAAGGTACCATTGGAGATTCAAGGAAATGGAAGGATTGGAAGTGTGTGGAGAGAGGAACTTTATAGTAGGTACCATCCAGTCTGGGGAGCACAAGATAGTCATTGCAGTGATGTATAACCCACCACAGAACTGCAGGAGGCCAGGA
The DNA here is from genome assembly GCA_009830355.1 of Cherax destructor. NCBI lineage: Eukaryota > Metazoa > Arthropoda > Malacostraca > Decapoda > Parastacidae > Cherax > Cherax destructor. The sequence goes on from WNWK01052641.1 coordinate 10,761, forward strand.
GAGCAGTATGATGAGAACAACAGAGCAATGGTGGACACCTTGGCGGAGGTGGCAAGAATAGCGCACATGAGCAGAGCGAAGTTACTGGTCATGGGCGATTTCAACCACAGGGAGATCGACTGGGAAAACCAAGAACCACGTGGGGGTCCAGAAACTTGGAGAGCCAAGATGATGGATGGGGTACTGGAAAACCTGATGCACCAACATGTCAGAGACACGACCAGTGTGAGAGGAGAGGACGAACCAGCAAGGCTGGACCTTGTATTCACCCTGAGCAGCTCAGATATCGAGGACATAACACACGAGAACCCCCTGGGAGCTAGCGACCATATGGTGCTGAGCTTTGAGTACATTGTATAACTACAGGTGGAAAGGGAAAACGGTGCTGAAAGAGACAAACCAGACTTTAAAAGAGGGGACTACATGGGCATGAGGAATTTCCTGCAGGAGGTTCTGTGGGAAAGGGAAATGGAAGGACAATCAGTAAATGAAATGATGGAATACGTAGCGGCAAAGTGCAAGGAGGCAGAGGAACGGTTTATACCCAAAGGAAAAAGATTAAATGGGAAGACCAGAGAGAGCCCATGGTTTACCCAAAGGTGCAGGGAGGTGAAGGCTCAGATTGTCAGAGAATGGAAAAGGTACAGAAGGCATAGAACCCAAGTAAACAAAGAGAGTAGTCGAAGAGCTAGAAACGAGTATGCATAGGTACGGAGGGAGGCCCAGAAACAGTACAAAAATGACATAGCATCGAAAGTCAAGTCTGACCCGAAACTAATGCAGTCATCAGAAGGAAGACAACAGTCAGGACCAGGTGATAGGCTGAGGAAGGATCGGGAACTCACCAGTAATGATCAGAGGTATGCTCAGACTCAGCCTCGAGGTTTAAGGAAATCATTACAAAATTAGAAGCAGGAAAGAGCAACTGAATGAGCAAGGACAGAATTACATCCTGCTCAAAGGATATCAAAGTACTGGAAAACACCACCACCTAACCTAAAAGGTAAACAATTCCTCAGCTGACCTTGATACCTCAAAACGTGGGTCCCAGACAATATCTCCTAAATGGGTCCTTCAGGAAGAGGCGGGTTCTGAGTGTGCCTCACCCATATTCAGCATCCATGCGAAACTTCGACCTTCACCCACCAGAGATATGAAAAAAGAGCCATAGGTCCCCATCTTTAAAGAGAACCAAAGAGAGCGCTAAACTGGAGCCAGTGTCATTTATGTATAGTGTGCAAATCTTAGAAAAATCATCAGAAAAGAATGAATGAACTTATCAACTGACAGGATAATCAACGACAGACAAGCACACGGATTTAGGGAAGGGCAAATCCTGTGTAACAAACCTCCTGGAGTTCTA
>WNWK01052642.1:0-12123 GCA_009830355.1 Cherax destructor
TTTCAGAAGATGTTCCAGGAGATATTCCAGAAGATATTCCAGAGATATTCCAGAAGATATAGTAGAGAATATGATGCAAGAATACAGTTATATAGGATGTATCTTTAATATCATGAAGATGTACATGTATATGTGTCTTTCATGTGTCAGTGATGTGACTCTCATGTATTACTAAGGTGTGGCACTCAACACATCACTAGGGTGTGGCACTCAACACATTACTAGGGTGTGGCACTCAATACATCACTAGGTTGTGGCCCTCAAAACATCACTAGGGTGTGGCACTCAACACATTACTAGGGTATGGCACTCAACATATCATGGTAGTGTGGCACTCAACACATCATGGTAGTGTGACACTCAACACATGATATTGTGGCTCTCAACCCATCATGGTAGTGTTACTCTCAACAAATCATGGTAGTGTGGCTCTCAACACATCATGGTAGTGTGGCTCTCAACCCATCATGGTAGTGTTACTCTCAACACATCATGGTAGTCTGACACTCAACACATCTTGGTAGTGTAACACTCTACACAGCATAGTAGTGTGACACTCAACACAGCATGGTAGTGTGACACTCTACACATCATGGTAGTGTAGCACTCTACACATCATGGTAGAGTAATACTCTACACTTCATGGTAGTGTAACACTCTACACATCATGGTAGTGTAACACTCTACACATCATGGTAATGTAACACTCTACACATCATGGTAGTGTAACACTCTATACAGCATGGTAGTGTGGCACTCTACACATGGTAGTGTGGCACTCTAAACATCATGGTAGTGTGGCACTCTACACATCATAGTAGTGTGGCACTCTACACATCATGGTAGTGTGGCACTCTTCACATCATGGTAGTGTGGCACTCTACACACTATGGTAGTGTGGCACTCTGCACAGCATGGTAGTGTGGCACTCTACACATCATGGTAGTGTGGCACTCTACACATCATGGTAGTGTAGCACTCTGCAAATCATGGTAGTGTGGCACTCTACACAGCATGGTAGTGTAACACTACACATCATGGTAGTGTAACACTCTACACACTATGGTAGTGTGGCATTCTACACATCATGGTAGTGTGGCACTCTACACATCATGGTAGTGTGGCACTCTACACATCATGGTAGTGTAACACTACACTATGGTAGTGTGGCACTCTGCACAGCATGGTAGTGTGGCACTCTACACATCATGGTAGTGTGGCACTCTACACATCATGGTAGTGTGGCAGTCTACACATCATGGTAGTGTGGCACTCTACACATGGTAGTGTGGCACTCTATACATCATGGTAGTGTGGCACTCTACACACCATGGTACTGTGGCACTCTACACAGCATGGTAGTGTGGCACTCTACACATGGTAGTGTGGCACTCTAAACACCATGGTAGTGTGGCACTCTACACAGCACAGTAGTGTGGCACTCTACACATCATGGTAGTGTGGCACTCTACACATCATGGTAGTGTGGCACTCTACACATCATGGTAGTGTGGCACTCTACACATCATGGTAGTGTGGCACTCTACACATCATAGTAGTGTGGCACTCTACACATCATGATAGTGTGGCACTCTACACATCATGGTAGTGTAGCACTCTACACATCATGGTAGTGTAGCACTCTACACATCATGGTAGTGTAACACTCTACACATCATGGTAGTGTGGCACTCTACACAGCATGGTAGTGTGGCACTCTACACATCATGGTAGTGTGGCACTCTACACATCATGGTAGTGTGGCACTCTACACATCATGGTAGTGTGGCACTCTACACATCATAGTAGTGTGGCACTCTACACATCATGATAGTGTGGCACTCTACACATCATGGTAGTGTAGCACTCTACACATCATGGTAGTGTAGCACTCTACACATCATGGTAGTGTAACACTCTACACATCATGGTAGTGTGGCACTCTACACAGCATGGTAGTGTGGCACTCTACACATCATGGTAGTGTGGCACTCTACACATCATGGTAGTGTGGCACTCTACACATCATGGTAGTGTGGCACTCTACACATGGTAGTGTGGCACTCTATACATCATGTTAGTGTGGCACTACCTCTTATAGTAATAACGTCTCACTAATACATTATTCTATTTTGTTCCCAAACTTCTCTTTCATTAGCAGTTGAAACTTTGGTGTAATGGAATGGACCATTACTGTGTTATAATTATTATTATTAATTAAAGTTTTGCAAGTTAATGTAGCTGAAGGCTAAGTATCGGTAGTTGATTAGATTTATCCATTATATATCTTTGCTTAGTAAGTTTCATCACTAGCTGGCTGATTTTAAGAATGGAGAGACATGAATCAGTCAGTTTTTACTACAGCTGTCAGTTAATTCAGTATTCTTTTAAGCTCCTAATGTGAACTCCTTTTTGAGCACCATTATGCTCAAAATAAAACTGGAGACTAATCTTCTGTTTAGCTCAGTCATTAACCTCTGACCTTTCACATGTTGGAGAGTAAAATTAATCCTGGTGGGAAGTGCTTCTTGGTGTCCTTGAGCACAGCCGCTGAAGAAACAAACTGGAAATTTATATTTCCTTTAGTTTTTCTCGTTAATTTTTGGTCAACGTCTCCTTGATGCTCAGTATTTTTCATTTGTCTTTCTGCGTCCCTTACAACCATGTTCTTGATTGGCCGAGACTTGCCATCAAAATTCCATGCTTAAAATAAGCCTTTATTGAAGTCAAGGTACGACAGTTATTTGCAAGGACAGTTTTACAGATACTTGAAAACTTTATTTGCAGCAGTTACGTCAATGTCTTTATTATGCATCCCACAACCATCCTGTGGGAGGTAGTCATAAGATTACAGGGGTACATTGTGGGTCCAGAGACTATACCTCAACATTAGAGACACATAATGGGTCCAGAGATTTAACCTCAACATTAGAGAACATAATGGGTCCACGGACTATACCTCAACATTAGAGGTACATAATGGATTCAGGGACTGTAACTCACATTAGAGGCACATAATGGGTCCAGGGATTGTAACTCAACATTAGAGACATATAATGGGTCCAGGGACTGTACCTCAACATTAAAGAGGCACATAATGAGTCCAGGGACTGTACCTCAACATTACAGACAAACATGATGGGTCCAGGGACAGTACCTCAACATTACAGAGATATATAATGGGTCCAGGGACTGTATCTCAACATTACAGAGGTACATAATGGGTCTAGGGACTATACCTCAACATTACAGAGGCACATAATGGGTCTAGGGACTGTACCTCAACATTCTTCATTCTTCATATCAAGAAGTATAAATAATAGAAGTCCTCAGGTTGTTCTTCAACTCTATATATCTTTGGTTAGGCCTCATTTAGATTATGCTGCACATTTTTGGTCACCCTATTACAGAATGGATATAAATGCACTGGAAAACGTACAGAGGAGGATGACAAAGTTGATCCCATGTATCAGAAATCTTCCCTATGAGGATAGACTGAGGGCCCTGAATCTGCACTCTCTAGAAAGGCGTAGAATTAGGGGGGATATAATTGAGGTGTATAAATGGAAAACAGGAATAAATAAAGGGGATGTAAATAGCGTGCTGAAAATATCCAGCCAAGACAGGACTCGCAGCAATGGTTTCAAGTTGGAAAAGTTCAGATTCAGGAAGGATATAGGAAAGCACTGGTTTGGTAATAGAGTTGTGGATGAGTGGAACAAACTCCCGAGTACCGTCATAGATGCTAAGACGTTGTGTAGTTTTAAAAATAGGTTAGATAAATAAATGAGTGATGTGGGTGGGTGTGAGTTTGGACCTGACTAGCTTGTACTACCAGGTCAGTTGCCGTACTAATTCCTTAAGTGGTAGTGACCTGACTACCTGGAGACGGTAGCTCCAGGTGGTCAGCTAGATAATTATATGAGTGGGTGCGGTTGGGTGTGAGTTGGTCCTGACTAGCTTGTGCTACTAGGACAGATGCAATACTCCTTTCTTAAGTGAATGTAACCTGACCTGGCTGCGTCGGGGCTAAGCCTGTTGGAGACTTGGAGCTGCCTCGCATGGGCCAGTAGACCTGCTGCAGTGTTCCTTCTTTCTTATGTTCTTATGTTCTTACATAATGGGTCCATGGACTGTACCTTAACATTACATAGGTACATAGTGGATCCAGGGACTGTACCTTAACATTACAGGGGCACATAATGGGTCCAGGGACTGTACCTTAACATTACAGAGGCACATAATGGGTTCAAGGACTGTACCTTAACATTACAGAGGTATATAATGGGTCCAGGGACTGTACCTCAACATTACAGAGGTACATAATGGGTCCAGGGACTGAGCCACAGAGTTCTGATAGCTAAACAGGTTACACGGGTAATGGACTTTTGACAAATAAAAAATCTAGCTACAGTCGTATTTACTTGTTTATACAGACATTAATTCAATTATAAAACATTACAATGTTGTTATATGTTGAATATTTCCCACTGCGTAATTGATATTACCTTAAATTTCAGCAATGTACTGTTGAATTTAGACTAGTTTAAGTGGCTATGAGTTATTTACAATAGACAAAGTCAGAGTATTTTTCCAGAATGGTTGGTAATTTGCCACTATGGATAAAATACTTTGACATTTCTTGAACATTCATGAGCTAGTTCTCATAATTCATTAATTTTATTGCTTTCCCGAACATAATGACGGTGTGACAATAGTTCATCTGGCAAAGGTTACACTTGATTGTTTTCGTCAGCTGGTGGTGCAACATCCCCCTTGTTAAGTAAAAGGACACAAATGCAACTAATGTGACATTTTATTGTGGCAACGTTTCGCTCTCCAGGAGCTTTTTCAAGCCGTTACAAGCGATACATGGACACAGAGGGTATATATATACTCTCCAAGTGAGGTGTAATACTAGTGGTGGTAGAAGTAGTAGTGATATAAGTCGTAGTAGTAGTAGTAATACAATAAGGTAGAACAATCAATTTGCACATGAGTAAAAGGTGATAAAACATTTACATGGGTAGTATTAAAAATAGGTTTGACAAATATTTCTGCTGGAGGTTTGAATAGAGAAGGCCTGTAGGAGTGTTCCACATCTACGATGTGCTTGTGTTGATTAGCAGGAGAGACTATGTGATGGTAGGGTTCACTGTTTTCAGGAGGATTCTTGCTAAGACTTCAGAGATAGTGAAACGTTGCCACAATAAAATGTCACATTAGTTGCGTTTGTGTCCTTTTACTTAACATATTGTCGGTAATTCTACCAATATTATTACAACATCCCCCTTAGGTACTTGTAACCCAGTCAGTGCCCTAGCGACATCCAAGAGTCTGCTGATATTGTTTACTTCATCATACACATGTGGCTTCTCCTGCATGATAGATGGACTGACTAGTGTCTGTCTCCCTCACTCTCAAGTTAATGAAGTTTTATTGTATTTTTGTCCTCAGACTACTAGTTGAAAGCCAAAGATTATAATCTACTGCCTCCCAGTTCACCATTTTTATTATGAAGTCTAATGTGAGATTCAAACTATAGGTGTACTCTGACTCTACAGTCTTACCATACCTGTGTCTGGCTTCTGACACAAGCATGCCACAATTGACACTCATTTTCAGATATCATTTTCGGATGTTAGAGAATCATCTACAACTAAGTTGTCAACCTCAGATACATGAACACATTTGAGTGCGAGAATCATAGAAAACAAATCAGTTTGAAGAGTACAGACCCACTTGATGCATAAATCAGTTTGAAGAGTACAGACCCACTTGATGATGCATGCGTCTGTTTCTATACTGGACCTGTTCACCAACCCAATGGCTTGGTGAACAGGTCCAGTGGGTTGGTGAACAGAGCCATCAATATATATAATTTGTGAAATAGAATTCAAGCATCAATACATTAAGATATTATGCTTGGCTTCAAGAAGCTTTGGTTGTGATTTAACAAGGCAGGAGTAACATTTAACAATATGTTCTTGTTGTATTTTATTTGCGCAATATAAGTCACGAAGACATTCTCCTGGTTTATGCTACAGTGGCAACAAACAGTTCTATACCGAGAAAAATATGATGTCAGTAACACAACTTATACAGACATCGTAAATCTTAGGACATCAGCTATGCTGATTCACTCGATCTGTGGTATGGGAAATTGATTGATGCCATTTTTCTAAAAAATGTGTTGCTGGTTTGGCTCTTGAATTTGAGCTGTACTTGGGCAGTGTGTCGAGGAGACATCCAACAAGCATTTGTGAGTGAATTAGAGTTAGTGGAGATAAATGGTTTTTGGTCATGGATAACTCTCAATAATACTAATAAACACCTAATAGGAGATATAGAGTAACTTTGACATGATACAATATTTATTATAAAGCTTGCGCTCACAAAAATAAGATGTTGAGAGTGACTATATATGTTCGTTATGATCTCCATGTGATTGAAATTAATGAAAATGATGTACTGGAGTACGACTCTGTACATGTGTGGAAATCCGCGGCGCTGGTAACAGTAAAACTATACTCGGATTAGTGTATCATACCCCAAACCAAATCTGGAAAACGACGCCTTTGTATATGAAGAAATTAAGTAAATTTGGACAACAAAGCAATGTTCGTTGATAATTTTAATGTTTATAACATAAATTGGTGTAGTTTAGAAGGGGATCAGAAGGTAGCAGACTCTAGTTTACAAGGAGATCAGAAGGAAGCAGACTCTAGTTTGTAGATGAATGGTTCAGATAACCGACAAGTTGATAAATTAGACACATATGCAACACTTGGGTATCTTTATTGAGGAAACGTTTCGCCACACAGTGGCTTCATCAGTCCAAGATTGATGGACTGAACACATCGACTCCAGGCCGAGGGACTGATTACCTCAAACTCCTTCTCTCCTTACACCTTTCTACTTTGTATTGGACTGATGAAGCCAGTGTGTGTGGCGAAACGTTTCCTCAATAAAGATACCCAAGTGTTGCATATGTGTCTAATTTATGACTCTAGTTTACAAGGGGATCAGAAGGTAGCCGACTAGTTTACAAGGGGATCAGAAGGTAGCAGACTCTAGTTTATAAGGGGATCAGAAGGTAGCAGACTCTAGTTTACAAGGGAATCAGAAGGTAGCAGACTCTAGTTTACAAGGGGATCAGAAGGTAGCAGTAGTGGTTGTAGGTTAATCAAAGATAGAGTAACAATAACAATGTACTCTCTATGGCCGCTCCATAACAACAACGACAATAACAAAACAATTATAAATGACTGAACCAAACAAACATAGTATTTAATCCTCCAACTGCTCCCAAACCCTTACATTCCTCCTTTTCTAAATTACATTATATCATCCAACTTATAAATCCAACCTATCTGGAGGTTTGACAACTCTGCTGGAACGCCGGAGAATTGGAGGGTTTGCACTGTCGTCCTGAGGTGCCTCCTCTTCTCTCACACGGCTGGTTCCCTTATCAAACCTCCCAGGAGGTTCTTCCTGCATGCTAACCTGCTCTTTAAGTTTATTATCATTATTATCTGTTGTGGGCAGTTCCTCTAAACCACTCCTTACTGCTTCTGGTACTGTTGGAATCAGTGGTTGCTATCCACTCCTAAACCTTGGCATGAGCTGATCTATATGCCTTTTCCATATCATGTTACCAAACCCTCTAATTAACACTTTGTAATTCCTAACCTCTAATACCTCCACAATTTTTCCTTCTACCCAAGGGTCACCTTTCCCAAAGTTCCTTGCATACACAGCATCATGAACTTTAAATTGCTTCACCACTCCTTGAAGGTCACTAGCAGGCATGTTAGGCAATGAATTGTCCTCTTTAACATGACATTTGACAGCCGATACAGGGACTTTGAAATTCCTATGAAACATCATTTCTGCTGGTGTCTTATTAGTGGAGGAATGATCAGTTTTCCTATGGTTATACAAGAACCAACATAATCTGGTATTGAGAGAACCTTTTGTAAACTTGTGTAAACCTTCCTTCAATGTTCTTACCACCCTCTCCGCCTGACCATTTGATGATGGATGGTATGGGGCTGGAGTAACATGTTCAATACTATTCTTACTTAAGAAGGCTTCCAGTTCTTGGGATACAAAGTAAGCAGCATTATCTGACACAACTATGTCTGGTAACCCTAAATTACAAAAGGATTTCCTCAGTAACTCAGTAGTAACTGTGGATGTCATGGAACTAGTTACTTGCACATCTAAGAATTTTGAAAAGGAATCCACAATTACCAAAAAATATTTGCCCTCAACTGGACCTGCATAGTCTATATGCACTCTAGACCATGGTTTCCCAGTGCTGGGCCAAGATAGGACAAATGAAATTGGCTTAAAATTCTGAAAACAAATGGAACAACTCTTTGTCACTTCTGCAATATCTTGGTCCATCTTTGGCCACCAGACCCACTGCCTAGTTTATGTTTTCATAGCACTGATACCATTATGACCTATATGCAGATGCTCCAATACCTTACATCTCAGTTTTACAGGCACTACCACTCTATTCCTATACAATAACACATTATCATGAACAGTCAGATCTGATTTGACTGAATTATAATCAGATAAAAATACACTGTTTTTACACCATCCATATTTAACATTATTTACTACTTGGGATAATACAGCATCTATCCCAGTTTCCTCTTTGATGTTGTCAAATGATAAGTGTTTGAAATCAAGGGACTCTACTAATCTCACATATTCCGAAGGTGTACCTGACTCTAAGCTGTGATCTTCAATAGGTAATCTACTAAATGCATCTGCAATAACATTTTCCTTGTCAGCCTTGAATGACAATTCATAATCATACTGAGCTAATAACAGAGCCCAACGCTGAATTCTGGCATTTGCATTTACTGGAATATGTTTCCCTTTTCGAAACAACCCTAGCAATGGTTTATGATCTGTGCGAGCAACAAACTTTCTCCTAGCAAAAAATATCTGAATTTCTTAATAGCATACACCAAAGTTAGACCTTTATCAAGTTGAGAATAATTTTTGTTCTGCTGGAGAAAGTTTCTTACTAGCAAAATACACAGGTTTTTCCTGGCTATTTACTACCTGGATTAACACATCCAACACCCACAGAAGAAGCATCAACCTCAATTATTAATGGATGCTCTCCTGTAAAATTAGTCAAAAAAAGCTGAACACTCTAATTGTTTTAATCCTTTGAACAGCTTCCTCTTCCACTGAAGACCACTCAAATGTAGCCCCTTTTTTAACAAATCATACAGTGGTGCCAAAATTAAAGAAAAGTTCTTAATAAATTTACAATAATAAGTCACCATCCCCACAAAGGACTGAACTTCTCCTACGGACGTAGGTGAAGGTAAATTCTAAGAGCCTCCACCTTCTGAGAAGAAGGTTTAATACCTTCCCCTGAAATTTCATACACCAGATATTCAATAGATCTGGCTTTCAACACTGACTTATCCTTATTCAGTACTACATTATGCTCTTGTGAAATACAAAACACCTGCCTGAGTCTGACATCATACTCAACTTCTGTGGCACCACATATTATGATATCATCTAAATAGGATGCAACCCCATCCAGGTTAACAAACAATTGGAAATAAATTTCGGGAAATACCAGATGAGGAAATTCCAAACGGTAATCTCTTATATTTAAAAAGTCCCTGTGGGTATTAATTACAAAAAGATGTTGGCTCCTCTCATCTACAGATATCTGTAAATAAGCATCCTTTAAATCTAATTTTGTAAATATTTTACCTTTACCCACTACAGACAATAATTTCTCAATCCTGGGTAAAGGATATCTTTCACAATGAATTTGTTGATTTACATATTTAAAATCCCCACATATTCTCTTAGTCAGCCTTTAATACTGGTACAATAGGTACAGACCATTCACTATGCGAAATAGGCTCAATGCCTTTCTGCACTATTTTTCAATTCTTTCTCAATCATCTCTTTGTGAAAAAATGGTACTGGCTTTGCTTTCACAAACTTAGGAACAGCATCACTTTTCACATGAATTTTGGCCACGATGCTGGAGATAGGTTTACTAGAATCTACCCTAAAATTATCTAACATTACTTCAGCACTGTCTAGTTTGTTAATTTTGGTAGATTCATCCAATCCAGCAAGGTAAACCCCTACCTTTTCATGAGGTCTTCCCACACAAGTTACTATTACTGGATTTCACTACATAAAACACTTGTGACACCTCTAATTTATTATATATTACCGGCAAAACCACCTATCCAAGAAGGTTTATTTTCCAATTATCATATGCAGTTACCCTCCTAGAACATGGTTCAATGTGCCCCTTTACTGCCTCTACCCAGTCTTTGGATAAAGTCGAGATGGACGCCCCACTGTCAATCTCAAAAGATACCTTTTTATTGTTAGTGATAAACCCATATTTCTCTGCCTTCATGGAAAACACTATCCTCATCCGCTGAACTATCACCGCCATCCAGCACCTTAATTGACTTTGTTCTAGGATATCTTGGTGACTGCGTGTCCGTGCTGTCCTGTTTTTGTCAATACTCGAATTTGATAGCCTTAGGAGACACTTTTGAAGATTTCTCTCAACACATCTTCTCAAGTGGCCTTTCTTATGACACTTATTACAGAAAAAGTCTTTAAACCTACAAGTACTACTACTGTGCTGGAACCCACAATGTTTACATTTCACAGCATTAATCACTTGTACCGCAGGAGCAGAGTTCTGATCTGTAACAAATGCCTGTTCCAAGTTCAAAAGTTTGTCAAATAGTTTTGCAGACTGCACACTTTGCAAATCCAAATTTTCTGCAACTATGTGAGGAAAATACACTTCATCCACCACCACCATAAACAAATGGTCCCTCACTCTGGGATCAAATTGTCCCCAAAGGTACAGTTCACAGCCAACGCTTTTAAATCTGTATATAATTCATGCAAGGACTCACCCTGTCGTTTCTTCCTCTGCTGAAAATCCAACAAGCTGCTGTGGTAGGCTGGTTTCACTGCATAATTTTTCAGTGCCACGACCAAGTCGTCGTAACGCTTCGTGTGTGGTAAATCTGGTGCACACACATTACCTAAAACACTGTAAGTTTCTGATCCCAGTGACACTAGCAAGAAATTTCTCTTGTTATCTTGCTCTTTAATTCCTAAGTGAGCGAAATTGGCTTCCAACAAGCTTAGCTAAAGCTCCAAAGAAATCTTACGTGGGTCGAAAGGTTCCAACCTTCCTTGTGACCCCACCATGCCGCCACTTGTTGCTCTGCTGCAACGTCCTCGGCTGCCAATATCCCTACTACTTCAGGCCACATTGGCCCACTATCTTAGCTCTGATGATCCCATCCTCGTCGCCACTGTAGGGGGTTGTAGGTTAATCAAAGATAGAGTACTAACAATGTACTCGCTATGGCCGCTCCATAACAACAACGACAATAACAAAACAATTATAAATGACTGAACCAAACAAACATAGTATTTAATCCTCCTACTGCTCCCAACCCTTTACAGTAGCAGACTCATACATGACAGAGAATAAATAACTTCTTTGATCAGTATTCTAGATCTTCAACACAATTGTCCTCAAAGATTTGTTAAGTTATACCATGAATTAAGGAAAGATCCTGGACTTCACCTTGAAGCAGACTTTAGGTGCCTGTCCAGCTCCCTCTTGAAGACAGCCAGGGGTCTATTGGTAATCCCCCTTATGTATGCTGGGAGGCAGTTGAACAGTCTTGGGCCCCTATCACTTACTGTGGTCTCTCTCGGCGTACTAGTGGCGCCCCTGCTTTTCATTGGGGGAATGTTGTATCTCCTGTAAGTCCCTCTAGGATTTTCCAAGTGTATATTATCATGTATCTTTCTCGCCTACATTCCAAGGAGTACAAGTCAAGGGAGTTCAACCACTCTCAGTAATTTAGGTGCTTTATTATACTTATACATGCAGTGAAAGTTCACTTTATATTCTCTATGTCTGTTTCACCTGCCTTGAAAGGGGCCGTTAGTATACAGCAATACTACAGCCTAAAAGAACAAGCGATCTGAAGAGAATCATCATTGGCTTGGCATTCCTAGTTTCGAAGGTTCTCATTATCCATCATTATCCATCATTTTTTTTAGATG
>WNWK01052643.1:0-12123 GCA_009830355.1 Cherax destructor
TGTTTGAATACATATAGCCGTTTTAGGAAAAACTGTATCAATAAACTCTTCATGTTAGAGTACTATTTGTCTGTCATTTAGCTGACATTTCACGCAATTAACACGATGGATTACAGATTAAAAAAATGTAGTAGATTACACTAAAAATACATATTAGATCTCCATAGGTTAATAGTGACCCCAATGGAAATAAGACACTATATAACATTATTTTGGTGTCCTAGATAATTTACACATATTTAAGAATGTATGATAATTTGTTTAACTGTATTTATGTGTACCTGTACCTAAATAAATTTACTAGGGTGAGATGAGAGAGAACCCAATGGAAATAAGTCACTCTGTCTGACTTTTTTGGGTTATCCTGGGTTCTCTACTCATATACTGCTATGTATGATAATTTATGTAATTTTATTTATGTGTACCTGTACCTGAATAAACTTATTTTCTTACTAATATTCTTGGAACATCAACTTTGCATGGGTGACCTGTAGCGCAGTGGTCAGCGCAGTCGGGGCAGGCCGAGACATATGGACGAGTCTCCTCACACCCACTGTCCCTGTTAACCTTCAGTGAAAAGGTACCTGGGAGTTAGTCGATCGTTGTGGGTCGCATCCTGGGGAATGGTCAAGTACTACAAACTACTGAGAAAATCGAATGTCTCTCAACTGACCTAATGATGCACTATCTGTGCCCAAAGTACTACGCAACAAACCACTCGACGCAAGGCAGAACCAAACCTAACCTAAAAGGGTGGAGAGGCGCCCTGAGTTTCCCACAGATAGTAGACAATGATCATTTTTCTACCTTTCCAATTGCATTTGTTAACATTTACATAATAATTATTTTCTCATCCTAACACATTCCTACACAGCACAGTCACTTATACATAAACCACAATTAAACATTCCCCAAAGTTATCACCATAACTATCGTCTTTCTTTATGCATAAACAAATAAAATGTCACTCATTTCTGTACAAACATTCTACCATCTACTTTAAATATTTAACTAACAATATACATTCACCACTACGCACTACACTAAAAAAATATTAACACCTTTTCCTCAATGAAAGTTTTTTTTTTTTTTTTGCACAATGGAGTCGCCTCTAAATACACTAACATATCCAATATATGTATACTATATCAATTCCATTTAACACTTTCTTCATCGATAAAATAAATAATTACTTCCAATCCTTTTTACAACCCTTCTTGCTTATGAACGGCCCTCATTAATTCTCATTCAACCTAAACAATTAACACATCTCTTTCAATGTTTTAATAATAATAACAATAACAACAACAACAAGAGAAATAAACACTAAATAATTCAGCATTTCAAGAGGAAGTCAAGTAGTATCATTTGTCTTCCTTAGGGGTCTTCTGATGCTATCTAAGCATGCTAACCTCAACTATCTGCAAGCTCATTAGTATCTACTTCTACCTAGTCAGGTACAGCACTTTTAGTTTAATATTTTACCTATGCACCCCATATAAATACCTGTGACCAGTAGTGAAAAGATTTTTTTTTTATTTAAAAGCATAGTACAATCTCCAATCATAATATACATAACCCAATACAATAAGAAGCAAACCAGCGCACACCTTTGTGACGGTTACACTTATGATATATAAGGATATAGAACACAACTCAAGAAGTACATGTTAAGTAATACAAACACAAATGAAAAGGAATTATGGACCTCTATACAGTGCACTAAAAAAAGTAAATCTGACACAAAACTGCTCTGAACCCAGGGACCAGGCAATATGTACAATGACAGGATAACCCCACACAGTGCTGGTGCACACACCACCATTGTAGACACATTACTAATAAGGACTACAAACTACAAAACCCCACAGTGCATAACTCAACCTTAGGGTGCTATACATTGACATATAAAAGTACAATTGAGGCAAAAAAATCTAATTTAAAATTGTATATGAACACACACAGTTATACAAAAGACAATTCCTACAACACATAGGGCACCTTCATCAATCAGCCAACCCTAGGGAAGCGGCTGCACTAAATGAACATCATAGGCACCCACACCTGTCGTATAAGGAAAACCCAAAGCAGTGTACTACCTGTGAAACTGCTCATATACCCAAAGGACAACTACAGCTACAGGCCTAATCCTACTCCTAATCCCCAGAAGAATATGTTAATATATACATAGCTTCACACTACACAGTCTTTCACAAGAACACCACATGTTTTACATACATCTAGGTGGACATGGTCCACACATAAGTAGTCCATATAAACATAAACACAAACGGAAACAATACATCTCATAACTGCAAAGTGGGGATACCAATCCAGGGGTTTAGGGAGAAAGCTCCCCACGTGCTCCCCTGAACTCTAAACTCCACAGAGGATCCCCCTCCCTGTCTTGCGTCATTCCACGCATACCCCACAGGCCTACTGTCATATGTCATTCACCCGCAGAGTCCTTTGTCACTCCCCCCTCTCACTCACACCTCATCCTTCCATGTTCGATCCTTCCCTTCTGCCAGCCAGCCCTTTTAATACCCCACCTATCACAGCCCCTGTAACATACCCACAGTCATGGCCCTATAGCCTTCAGAAAAAGCCGACTCCCACTTTCTCCCATATAGATCCCGATTTCTACATTTTGTCCTATAAAACACTGCAGCCAAAGCCCTACCCTACACTCCCCGGACACCTCTCTCATTCCCACGACACATACAAGTAGTCCACTACCAAGTACAGGACCGCCCTCTGCACCTCCTCTCCCACCCCACCTACATCGAAGCTCAAAACCCGTAAGGTTGAAAGCCCCCCACACCCAACATACCACCTTCCTGAACCATTCACGTACCCCACCCAAAAAATTACAAAAATATACTGCATGGTACATTGTCTCCTCATCCCCGAACCTATCGCAATATCCTCCCTCCCTTATCCCCATCCGGAACAAAATCGTTTTCGAAACTATGATCCCCATCAGAAACCTATACACAAACTCCCGTTCCCTGGGTTTCAACCACAACTGCCTCAATCCGTGCCAAATACCCTGCCAGTCATACACTGGGTATATCGCTACTCCCTGCAACACGTCGTCCCCTGTCCCCCCGCCTAATAGACTCGTTGTCATTTTCCTCGGCTCCCAAACCACCATTATGTGCCTCAACATACCTTCACACACCCTTAAATCTGTTCCCTTCCACTACCTCCAAACAGCCTCCATCACTAAACCTACCCTTCTCCCACATACCCCACCCACCCTGAGGTAGCGATGCTTAATGTAAACACTTTGCAGGCATCTCGCTAAGGGGATAAGCCCCAACCCTCCCATCCACACACTTGTCATGACCACAACCTTGCTCAACCACGCCCTCCCATAACCCCATATATAACATAAAACTCTCTGTTGTAAGTCCCTAACATGGGGAACACCACTGTCACATGCCACAATTTGCTAAAAATTAATGAATTTATGATCACCACTCATTGATGCAAGGTGACATCCCCTGGCCTCCATCCTCCCAAACGCTTAAGTGCCTCCCGTGCCACATTCCTCGCATTCACCTCTCGAGCCTCCACCACACTGCCCGGTACACCAACTCACAAATTTTTATCTACTCCACCGTTTACCACCCCAACCCCTCCCCTAACCCCCCTACCCACCCACCCACCGCCAATAATTTCGATTTCGCACAATTCACCTTCATTCCCGTTGCCCTTCCAAATATCCCGACTATACGCCCCACCCTCCTTGTCTCTCACCAGCACCATGGTGTCATCCACATAACCGACAATCCCCACATCCCCCCCTTCCCCCCTCCCTTCGCCCACTCCTACCGAAATTAATCTATAAAAGGGGTCTTGTAGACTTGCGAACAGGGTTTGAGACAAGGGGCACCCCCGTCTCAAACCCTTTTGCATATGCACCTCCCTCCCCATCCTGCCATTTATCTGCAACTGTACCTTTGCCCCTTCATACAAAGTCTCCACCCAGCCTACGAGTTCCTCCCCAAAATCCTAACGTCTCATGATGTCATACAACATTCCCCTTTCCAGACTATCGTAAGCCACACTCCAATCAATACCCAACACCATTCCCCTGCCCGACTCTCAATAAATTCCCTAATCCTGCCATGACCTATACCTATGCTCCTACCCGGGATCCCACATTGTCCCTTATGCAAGACCTTCCCCAACACTGTTTTAAACCTATTACCCAGCAGCTTAGCAAATGTCTTATAATCCGCACACATAAGATTAATGAAATGGTAATCCCTCATCCTCCTACACTCATCTTTCTTCTTCACCAAAACCACGATCCCCATGTTCTGCATGCTCCCCATTACCCTTCCACGCTTCATGCAATTGAACACCTTCACCAAGCAACCCCGCAATGCCCCCCAATTATGCACATAAAAATCGTTAGAGAGTCCATCTAACCCAGGAGCTTTACCCCAACTCAAACCCCACACCACCTCCCATTTTCCTCCTCACTAATCACCCCTTCCATTTCCTTCCGATCCTCCTCCCCAACAATGCATCCAACCCCTTCCCTCCCCCCACCCTGCAAATACCACGCTACCCAATGATCGACATAATTACTTATCCCTTCCATTGTGCACAGCACTTGGCCCCCTCTGTATCCTCCTAATTCCTGACACACCTCCAAACCCATGATAGTCATGTTCCGTTGCCTCTTCCTAAAACGTCTGAGCACACAGGCCGAGGGCCTGTCTCCCCAAAATACCTCCTCAATCCCTCCTCTCACCCAAGTCACGTTAAATCTATCATTCTGCAAATCTCACAAAAGACCTTTCAGAACCCCCATCTCTACCTGAGCAGTTCCTCCCCGTCGATAACAATCACCTAGCTGACCTTCCAGATACCTCTGTAACCCAAATTTGGCCCAATTCTCTTCCTTACCCACTCATGCATAAAACTTTCTAATTTCCGGCTTTGCCCACGATTCCCACCATTCCAGTAAGTTCCCCACAGTCCGACCCCTCTCCCATTGCTCCTGCCACCAAGGATCAAAAACCTCTCCCCCCTCGCACCCTGAAGTAGACCCACATTCAATTTCCAATAGCTATCATACCTTTTTATCATCCCATCCCAACCCACTTCCGCCAAAACACCCCTATGATCAGAAAACCCTATGTCAATAACCTCCACCCTACCCACGTCTATTTCCCTGGTTACATAAATCCTATCTAGTCGTGCCTCATATCCCCGCCTCACAAACGTATGCTCTACTCGCCAGCCCTCACCTCTAACTACATCCACCATCCCAGATGCCCCCAATACCTCCCTAAACACCCCCAGGATGCACCCCACACCCCTCGGCTCTACATCTTTACCCCATATTACACAATTCCAGTCTTCTCCTATTACCGTGACCATGGGCAAACCATGCAGGTGGTACAGCAAAACACGCCTCACGAAATCTTCCTTAGCATGTCTGCCATGATCCACCGGCATGTACACACTGATAAAGCACATGCGCACATCCCCCCCACACCCAATCCACACTCACCAATCTCCCCTGCTCGCTTGCTTCCCACGCTAATAACTTAATAGGGCTGGCCGCACTCATGATCACCGCATCTCCTCCCTTTAATTTTCCCAAAGAACCTGCATACACTCTGCACCCATTTAAACTCAGCTCCCTGGCATTCCTGAAATTGTGTTCCTGAACGAAACATATGTCCACCTGAAAATGTCTCATAGTCACTTCTAACCAATGTCTCTTCACCTCGGCCCGTAGGCTGTTAACATTAATAGTGAGGTTTTTGAAAGTTACATGGGGGGTTTTCCTCTGTATTTTCTGCACACCTCCACCCTTTTCCTTTACCCCTTTGTCACTTTTAGACCCTTCACTCCCTGTCACCCCCCCCTGCCCCCTGCGGGCCACATCTACCCATGCCTTCTTACATACTCGTTGGCCCGGCGTGAGTACATCCTCATCAGCCGCACCCTTCTCCACTGTCTTCAATCTGATGCACCACAGCCACCACATCCTGCACAACCAGGTGGGACTCCCCCTCCTGCAACTCATGGCCTACCACACCAGGGATCCCTCCTGATCCCTCACACCCAGCCTCAGGCTCCATAGGGGACGCCTCCCCGGGAGTGCCCAGAAAATCCTTCAGGGCTTCTTGCAAAACTGGAGGTAATTTCCCCTGTAATGCTCCCATATCCACAGTGGATACTGCACCATCCAACCGCACATCCCCCGAGCCCTCAGGCAGGGTCACACAGGTGCCACTATTCCCATCCACCATATCACTCCACCAGTCACTTGGACCCTGACTATTGGCGGCTGGCACCTCACTTTCCACCTTGTCTGCTACTGTGTCCAGCATTCAGTGGCTCGTCCGTCCATCCATTTCCTACAAGCTACTGCAACATGGTCATATGACCCACAGATCTTACAGGTCCTACGATGTCCAGCATATATGATGTAAACCTGGATCTTGAAATCCTCAAGGACAATATACGATGGGATGGGCCGATGTAAGGACATTTTGAGGGTGTATGAGCCCTCTGGTAGCCCAGCATAGACGCCCTCAGTCCATTTACCCACCAAAGCCGAATGGACCACTCCAAATTGCTGAAACACCTCACAGATGCCGGTATCATCCACTTCAAAAGGTACATTATGGACTCTGATCCAGGTGTAATACCTGGAAACATCCCGCAGCCGTACCTCCAAACCAGCATTGATCACCACTCGTGCTTCCTGGAAATGCTCCACAATCCGTTCATACGTAGCTACTGTAGAAAACTTGACAAAGATGCGAGACGCCCCATTGAGCGCTATACCATGCAATTCGTCATTACAGATGCCATATGCATCTCGTAGAATCATAGGCAACAAAACAGTCACGTTATCTGGGTAGATGGCACCCTTCAAAATGTCAACACACACCGTGTTCATCCTTCGTCTTCCTCCAGACGCCATGTTGCTGAAAATCAGTAACTCTCAGATTTGCCACCAGGAGCCAGCAACAGAAGAACCACTCAGCGCGAGGGCCGGGCGGCGAATGTGCAGTAGTGAAAAGATTACACAGGTACATAATTGGTCCAGGGACTGGGCCGCAAGTTTGGAGGAATGAACAAATTATAGTAGTAATGAACTATTTACATGTTCATATCTCGTTACAGTCGTAGTGAGTTACTTATGCAGAAATAAATTAGGTCATGCATACACATAAAAATAAAAATAATTAGTAATGTGTAATTTACAGTGGGCAAAGTCACGGTATTCTTACAGAATGTTTGGTAATATACCACTGTGGATAAAATTCTTTGATATTTCTTGAACATTTTTGAGTGAGTTGTCTTTTAATTCATTATTTTTTATCGCATTCCAGTACATAGGGACGCAAGATGTGACAAGTGGCAATCCGGCAAAGATTACGTTTCATTTGGTCTACATCTGGTGGTGGTGATTTAACCTCCCAAATATGATGGTAACTCAGCCTGAGCAGGGCGGTAGTTACATCCACGAGTCTGCTTATGTTGTTGGATGCACCATACATGTGGCTCGTCCTGCATCATAGAATGTTGGTAGATACACTGACTGGTGTCACTCTCTCTCTCTGTCTCAAGTTAATGAAGTTGATTGAAGTTCTTTTCATCGTAGGAGATTCGCATTTACATCTGTCCCTGTTTTGGTACTGAACCAATATTTCTCCTGGAGACCTGGAGTATACTTGGAGAGGGTTTTGGGGGTAAACGCCACCGCGGCTCGGTCTGTGACCAGGCCTTATAGAGAATCAGGGGCTGATCAACTAGGCTGTTAATGTTGGGCGCACGCAAACCGACGTACGAAACACAGCCTGGCTAGCCAAGTACAAACTTTAGGTACTTGTCCATCATTCCCATTCCAAAGCCCAATACACAAAATGCATTTCGCCTAGTATCTCTTACTAGCTGCTTGTGTAAAACATTCTAGAGAATGATTCTTAATCGTGTCATGTACAGAATCAAACAATTTTTGCCTCCCCGGTTGCATGGTTTCATGCATGGAAGGAGTGTGCATCATTGCATAACCACCTTTCTCACCCTGCATACTGACAGCTCATACACTACTTTCCCTGACCTTAAATCTGCTTTTGGTGTAGTCAACAGACATGTAATCATTAGTAAAATTGCCAGAATGGATGTTGGAGGATGGCTTCTCCGCTGGATTAAAGGCTACCTGTCCAACAGAAAGTCTTCTATGTTGTTCCAGGAGCATAGAAGTATACCTGGAGTATACCTGGAGAGAGTTCCGGGGGTCAACACCCCCGCGGCCCGGTCTGTGATCAGGCCTCATGGTGGATCAGGGCCTGATCAACCAGGCCGTTACTGTTGGCCGCATGCAACCCGACGTACAAACCACAACCCGGCTGGTCAGGTACTGACTTTAGATGCCTGTCCAATGCCTGCTTGAAGACAGCCAGGGGTCTATTGGTAATCCCCCTTATGTATGCTGGGAGGCAGTTGAACAGTCTTGGGCCCCTGACACTTATTGTGTTGTCTCTTATCGTGCTAGTGGCACCCCTGCTTTTCATTTGGGGAAAGTTGAATCGACTGCTTTCATAGGGAGTGATTTTCGTGTGCAAGTTTGGTACTAATCCCTATAGGATTTTCCAAGTGTATATAATCATGTATCTCTCCTACCTGTGTTCTAGAGAGTACAGGTTAAGGAACTTCAAGCGTTCCCAGTAACTGAGGTGTTTTATCGCAGTTATGTGTGCCGTGAAGGTTCTCTGTACATTTTCTAGGTCAGCAATTTCACCCGCCTTGAGAGGTGCAGTTAGTGTGCAGCAATATTCCAGCCTAGATAGAATAAGCAACCTGAAGATTGTCATCATGGGCTTGGCATCCCTGGTTTTGAAGATTCTCATTACCCATCCTGTCATTTTTCTAGCAGATGCGATTGATGCAATGTTATGGTCTTTGAAGGTGAGATCTTCTGACATGATCACTCCCAGGTCTTTGACATTAGTTTTTCGCTCTATTGTGTGGTTGGAATTTGTTTTATACTCCGATGAAGTTTTAATTTCCACACGTTTTCCATATCGGAATAATTGAAATTTCTCATCATTGAACTTCATATTGTTTTCTGCGGCCCATTTAAAGATTTGCTGATTTCCGCCTGGAGTCTTGCAGTGTCTAAAATGAAGGACACTGTCATGCAAATTCGGGTGTCATTTGCAAAGGAAGACACGGCCCTGTGGCTTATATCCCTGTCTATGTCCGATATGAGGATGAGGAACAACATGGGAGCGAGTACTGTGCCTTGTGGAACGGAGCTTTTCACTGTAGCCGTCTCAGAGGGTTTTTTTAGCGCCAGGAAGAAAAAAAAAGCTGGCAGGAAATGACAGAAATCGTACACCAACTCCGATCATTTCTGGAGTGGAATCACAGTCGATGGCCTCCACTAGAAAAAAAAAAAAATTATTGCCAGGAAAAAAAAGACCCCCCGTCCATACCACCAATACCACCAATCCGACGACATTCATCTTTGCAAATATACAGGATCTAAATCCAGCAATGAACAACAAAATACCTTACATCCGTGGACTGCTTACAGAGTCAAATGCAATGTTCGCGGTTTTCACAGAGACCCACATAAAGGATCACTTGGACAATGAAATATGGATCCCGGGTTACAACCTATACAGATGCGACAGAGTGAACAGGCAAAAGGGGGGCATGTTGGCCTGTATATCACAGAGTCACTTATATGCTCAGAACTACTAAATGCCTCAAATGATGTAGTTGAAGTTTTATCGGTAAAGATCGAGAACCAAAACCTGGTCATCGTGGTTGTCTACAAGCCTCCGGATGCAACGTACCAACAATTCCAGGAACAGCTTTTGAAAATTGACCACTGTCTGGAAAATCTTCCAGCTCCTGCCCCAAACATCTTGCTCCTGGGGGACTTCAACCTAAGGCACCTAAAATGGAGGAATATTGCAAATAATGTTGTAGCAGAGATATCACCAGGAGGCAGCTCAGATGAAAACTCGTTCACACACACGAGCTTTAAATCTCTGCACCAAATTCACCTTAAACCAACATATAATGGAGCCTAGATGATTGGAGAATACACTGGACCTCATCTTCACTAACAATGATGATCTGATACGAAATCTCACCATATCAAAAACAATATACTCAGATCACAACATAATAGAGGTTCAGACATGTATGTGCGGGGCCCCAGATTGATAAAATGTGATCAGTCACGAAGGAGCCTTCACCAAATTCAACTTCAATAACAAAAACATAAGGTGGGACCTAGTAAACCAAGTCCTAAATTATATAAACTGGGAAGATAGCCTAAGCAACACGGATCCCAACTTATGTCTAAAACAAATTAACTCTGTGGCACTTGAGGTATGCTCAAGGCATATTCTTTTAAGGAAAAGGAGAAGAAGATGTAAACTAGAAAGAGAAAGATGCTCCCTATACAGGCGAAGGAAAAGAATAACAGAGCGGCTACAAGAGGCCAATATATCTGCAATACATAGGGAGACACTGGTCAGAGAAATAGCAAACATCGAACTATAGCTAAAGGAATCTTACAGGAGTCAAGAAACGTGGGAAGAACTAAAAGCTATAAATGAAATTGAAAGAAACCCAAATTATTTATTTTCTTATGGGTCCTACACAGATATATATACCGAAAAAGATACCATAGAGTCAATAAAAAAAATCATGCATACCAGTGTCATCAGCAAAACTAATCATATAATGATGGGGCATAAATTAGAATATTGAATAGGGTGGGACTGAGCACACCTCCCTGTGGAGTTCCTAATTCAAAGTCTTTAGTTATACCAAGGATAAGAAACAAGATGGGAGAGAGTACTGTGTCTTGCGGAACAGAGCTTTTCACCGTAGCTGCCTCAGACTTTACTCTGTTGACTACTACTCTTTGTGTTCTATTTGTTAGGAAGTTATAGATCCATCTACCAACTTTTCCTGTTATTCCTTTATCACGCATTTTGTGCGCTATTACACCATGGTCACACTTGTCAAAGGCTTTTGCAAAGTCTGTGTATATTACATCTGCATTCTGTTTGTCTTCTAGAGCATCCAGGACCTTGTCATTGTGGTCCAGTAGTTGGGACAGACAGGAGCGACCTACTCTAAACCCATGCTGCCCTGGGTTGTATATATATATATATATATATATATATATATATATATATATATATATATATATATATATATATATATATATATATATATATATATATATATATATATATATATATATATATATATACAACCACTATGAAAAAATAGAAGAATTCCAAGCGCTTTCGTGACTACTCACATTATCAAGGAACTATAAAAGGAAACATGACAAGAAGGCTTATAAAGGGGCAGAATACACCTCACAGTCACATCACACTAACAAAGACAACACCTCACAGTAGCGTAACATCTCACGACTCTGAAGAGGAACATAAGAAAGGACCTGAAACTCTTCCCAAGAATTAAGATTAGTCCAATTTATCATAAGAACATAAGAACATAAGAAAGGAGGAACACTGCAGCAGGCCTGTTGGCCCATACTAGGCAGGTCCTTCACAATCCGTCCCACTAACAGAATATTTGCTCAACCCAATTTTCAATGCTACCCAAGAAATAAGCTTTGACAATTCTACCCACTCATGCGCGAGTCCCACTCAAATCCAACCCCTCTCACTCATGAATTTATCCAACCTAAATTTGAAACTACCCAAGGTCCTAGCTTCAATAACCCTACTAGGCAGACTGTTCCACACATCAACTACCCTATTTCCAAACCAATACTTTCCTATATCCTTTCTAAATCTAAACTTATCTAACTTGAATCCATTATTGCGGGTTCTCTCACAACCACTGTGAAAAAAATAGAAGAATTCAAGCCTTTCGTGACTACTCACGTTATCAAAGAGGAACTATAAAGGAAACTGACAAGAAGGCTTATAAAGGGGCAGAATACACCTCACAGTCATCACACTAACAAAGACAACACCTCACAGTAGCGTAACAACATACGACTCTGTGAAGAACATAGAAAGGACCCTGAAACTCTTCCCAAATTAAGATTTAGTCAATTTTATCATGAGA
>WNWK01052644.1:0-12122 GCA_009830355.1 Cherax destructor
GAACCATTGTCCTGACCTCTGCTCTCTTGTTCCAGTTGCTGTTGAAGCTCTTGCAGATCTTCAGTGGTTAGCTCTTCCTTGTGCTCCTCCACCAACTGTTCCACATCCTCACCACTCACCTCTAACCCCAAAGACTTGCCCAATTCCACAATTTCTTCCAAAACAGGCTCAGGCTCAGGCTCAGGGTTCTGAGGCTCAGCCCCAAAACCTTCAAAATCCCTCTCTAGGACACAGTCTGGCCACAATTTTCTCAGGCAGAGTTCAAAGTCCTGGTAGTCACTCCCTCCCAAGCCTTACCTATAAGGTGTACACAATGCAGCATATGGAAATGTTTTTTCCAAAATTCTCTTAGGGTTATGTTCATGTCTGTGGTCACATCAAAGCACTTTTGAAACATTGCTTTGGTATAGAGTTTTTAAAGTTGGAAATGACCTGCTGGTCCATGGGCTGGAGGAGAGGAGTGGTATTAGGGGGCAAGAACTTCACTTTGATGAATTTAAACTCCTCCACAATTTTCTCTACCAAGTTTGGAGGATGACAAGGAGCATTGTCCATTATCAGGAGGCACTTAAGTGGCAAATTATTGTCCAATAGATATTTCTTCACACTGGGGCCAAACACTTCATTGAACCAATCTAAGAAAATGTCCTTTGTGACCCAAGCCTTTTGTTAGACTTCCACATCACACACAAGTTAGACTTGCTGACACCGCATCTGCCAAACACTCGGGATTTTCAAAAGATACACCAGTAAAGGCTTCACTTTGCAATCACCACTGGCATTGGCACAAAGCATCAAAGTTAGCCTGTCTTTCATAGGCTTATGTCCTGGCTGTGCCTTTTCCTCCTGAGTAATGTAGGTCCTGTTGGGCATTTTCTTCCAAAACAGGCCTGTTTCATCACAATTAAACACTTGTTGGGGGAGGAATTGTTCAGCCTCTAGGTACTCCTGGAATTCAGGAACATATTTTTCAGCCGCACTTTTGTCACAACTGGCTCCCTCACCATGCCTCACAACACTATGTATGCCACTTCGATTCTTAAATTTGTAAAACCAGCCTCTGCTGGCTTTAAATTCGCTCACTTCAGCACTCGTTGCAGGCATTTTCTTAAGGAGATCATCATGCAACTGCCTTGCTTTTTCACATATTATTCCCTCCGAAACAGTATCTCCTGCTAACTGTTTCTCGTTGATCCACACCAACAACAACCTTTCCACATTTTCCAGCACTTGTGGTCTCTGTTTTGTGATCACAGATGCACCTTTTGCAACAACAGCTTCCTTGATTTTACTTGAATATTTCTTATCCACAATGGTAGCGATGGTAGAATAGGGTTTACCATACAGCCTGGCTAGCTCACTGATACGCACTCCACTTTCATATTTTTCTATTATCTCCTTCTTCACTTCTATCGTACATATATTTCTGTTCCTCTTTGCCACAGGCTTAGCACTAGGATCTTTCCTTGGACCCATGGTAGCTTATTTAGCAGTTGCAAGCACTAAAAACAGCAGTGGAATAATGACAATATACTGGTATGAATGCGTGGGTGTGGGTGGGTGGTCGCTCTCGCTTGTAAACAATAGCACTGACGCTCCCTGGAGTACTATTAAAAGACAATACTAGAGAAATTGAGTTTATTCTGTTTGTATATTTTATTTCAAGTTACATTATGTTGATGCTATACTAGTAAAATAACAATACTAGAGAAATTTATTGAGTTTCTTCTAGTTATATATTTTATTTCAAAGTAACAAAAGGATGATACTATACAGTGGACCCTCGGTTAACGAAATTAATCCGGTCCAGGAGCTATTACTTAATCTGAATCTTTCGTAATCTGAAACCTTATTTCCCATAAGAAATAATGTAAATACAATTAATTCGTTCCACAAAAAAATAATCACTCAAAAAAAAAAAACAATAACATTTACTTACCTTTATTGAAGAGTTACAGGCATCTGGAAGGTAGAGTTGCTGACAGGGGCAGGGTGTTAATGGTTGGAAGGGGAATCCCTCAAAGGACTTCAGGTAACAAGTCCCTCTCTGGGGTTACTTCCTTCTTGGTCTTTTAATGCCACTAGGACCAGCTTGAGAGTCACTAGACCCCTGGCTGGTGAAGTAACTGTCCACAGTCCTCTGTTTCTGGCGACTCTTCAACACTTTTCTAAAGTACAACATGGCTCTGTCACTGAAGTGGTTGCACAGAAGGCTCATTTCAGCTTGCTCAGGGTGGTATCTTTCAACAAATGTCTGCAACTCGTTCCACTTTGTACACATCTCCTTAAGCACTGAAGAAGGCACCTCCTTATCTCTCTCTCTCTCCTCCTTTGAAGCAATAACCTCAGCTGTGGTCTGTTGCTGTTCCAGATGAAGCTCTTGCAGCTCTTCAGTTGTTAGCTCTACCCTGTGCTCCTCCACCAACTCTTCCACATCCTCACCACTCACCTCCAACCCCAGGCTGTTCCCCAATTCCACAATATCTTCCAAAACATGTTCCACAACAGGCACAGGGTCGTCAGGGTCAGGGTCAGCCTCAAATCTTTCAAAATCCCTCTCTTGGACACAATCCGGCCACAGTGGTCTCCAAGCAGAGTTCAGAGTCCTGGAAGTCACTTCCTCCCAAGCCTTACCTATAAGGCCTATGCAATGCAAGATATTGAGGTGTTCTTTCCAGAACTCTCTTAGGGTCAATTCAGAGTCATTGGTCATATTAAAGCACCTCTGAAACAGTGCTTTGGTGTACAGTTTCTTGAAGTTGGAAATGACCTGCTGGTCCATGGGCTGGATGAGAGTGGTGTTAGGAGGCAAGAACTTCACTCTGATGAAATTTAAGTTGTCAGCCAACAACTCTTCCAAGTTGTGAGGATGAGCAGGAGCATTGTCCAGTACCAGGAGGCACTTGAGTGGCAATTTCTTTTCCAGGAGGTATTTCTTCACACTAGGGCCAAACACTCCAGTCAACCATTCCTTGAAAAAGTCCTTAGTGACCCATGCATTAGTGTTAGCCTTCCAATGCACACACAAATTATTCCTGTTAACATTGTGTTTCTTGAAGGCTCTGGGATTTTCTGTGTGATACACCAGTAAAGGCTTCACTTTAACCCTTAAACTGTCCACACGTAGATATACGCTCACTCGCGTAGCTGACCGAATATTTTGAAAAAAAAATTAAAATGAAGAGCACATTTTTAAAAACAGGATAGGCTAAAAAAAAATTTGGGCCAGTACTTACCAAGATATAAACCCGCCAATTTGGTACTGGATGCTCACCTGACAGGAACATCAAGTCCTGCCACTTGCAGAAGTAATGCCAATATACTTTTTTTCTATTTTTTATTTTAATTTATATAATTTTTATGTTCTGATAATTACAATTTACAATAGTTCTTGTGATTTCATAGCCAATCTTTGTTCTAACACTAATATTATGTACTGAAATAGTACTCAAATAGTCACAATCACAACAACTGGTGAACAGTTTCACCTTCCTTGGTCATTTACTATTGTCTATAAATATATACAAAGTATTTATAGGTCCCAGCAATGTTTTAGACATCCTGGAGTATATATGAAACTCCTTGAAGAATGGTGTGTTGACAAGTGTCAGATAACTCTTGACAGCCCAGTGACATTTGATAAATGTCAGCAGTGCTGGAGGGAACCCTCCCTTTTTCAATATCTGTCTGTCTGTCTATCTATCTGTGTTTGTCTATCTGTCTTTATATGTCTGTCTGTCTGTCTGTCTATCTATCTGTCTGTTTGTTTGTCTAGCTCTGCTTATGTCTGTCTAACTCTGCTTATCTGTCTGCCTGTGTATGTCTTTCCGTCTGCTTGTCTCAGTCTCAGAGTGCGTCTCGTAAGCCAACAGGTATTATACACGATGCAGAAGTGAAGATGCATATTACTTGCCAGTCATGCTTATTATGTCTTATATCTACAAACATTGTATAGCACTTTGCCTGGAATTTTTGGGTTATCCTAGGTAATTTACACTATGTATAATAACTGTACTTATGTGTACATGTGAGAGAGAGACAGAGATATAGGACATATAGATATAGACAGACAAAGATATAGACAGACAAAGATATAGACAGACAAAGATATAGACAGACAAAGATATAGACAGACAAAGATATAGACAGACAAAGATATACAAAGATATAGACAAAGATATAGACAGACAAAGATATAGACAGACAAAGATATAGACAGATAAAGATATAGACAGACAAAGATATGGACAGATAGAGATATAGACAGATAGAGTTATAGACAGATAGAGAGACAGCCAGAGACAGCCAAAGCTAGCCAGCCTGCCAAATACATAAGAACATAAGAAAGAAGGAACACTGCAGCAGGCCTACTGGCCCATGCAAGGCAGGTCCATGTCACCCCAACTTAGACCAATGACCCACCTAGTCAGGTCACATCCTCTGAAGGAAGGAGCATGGCATCAGACCTAGTAGCACAAGCTAGTCAGGTCCAACTCACACCCACCCACAGCCACTCATGTATTTATCTAACCTATTTTTAATTTCCTCTTATAAGGGGAGTGTTAATGTGACATAACATCATTGAATCCCTGGTGCGTGCCACACTATTTGCTCTAGCTGGCACTAAATCGAACTGGTGCTCCCACAAGGTACTAAGTGGTCCCAGATTTTTTTAATACTGCGCACACTGAGGGCGCAGACCAATTCTCTCATGTCTAGGCGACTCAGGCCTATCGCACTAAATTTGAAGGAATGAAAAATAAAACGTAGCTCTACGTTCGGTCAGCTACGCACGTGAACCTATATCTACATGTGGACAGTTTAATAGTTAACATCACCACTGGCATTGGCACACATGAGAGTTAGTCTGTCTTTCATAGGCTTGTGTCCTGGCAGTGCCTTTTCCTTCTGAGTAATGAAGGTCCAGTTGGGCATTTTCTTCCAAAACAGGCCTGTTTCATCACAATTAAACACTTGTTGGGGAGGAATTCTTCAGCCTCTACGAACCCCTTAAATTCACTCACAAACTTTTCAGCTGCACATTTGTCTGTTTATTGTTTATCCATACCATCAACAACTTCTCAACCTCCTCCACTGTTTTCGATCTATTTTTCATTAACATATCAACCTTTTTTGCAACATTAGCTTCCTTGATCTCATTTCTCTTTGCCAGGATAGTCCTGATACTAGATTTGTTTTTGTTGTACATCCTGGCAAGCTCACTCACACGTACACCACTCTCATATTTTTCAACAATCTCTTTCTTCAGTTCGATGTTGGTCCTCACTCTCTTTACCACAGGGGTGCCACTAGGAAGCTTCTTTGGACCCATGGTGACTTATTTCACAGTGACAATCACTGAACTACCAATAAACACAACAAAAGTACTATTGTGAATGTTTGAAAGAGTGCCCTGGGTAATGTTCTCTCAAGTGTAAACAATGCTTGACTGGCGTTCTGCCCGCCTCACAGTGCTTTTTCGGGGCAGACGGACAGGTCTGGTATGGTTTGCTACAAGAGTTAATGTTCGCTACATGAGAAAAATATTTTGTAAAAAAAGCGTTCGTTACACGATTTGTTCGCTATATGGAGCGTTCGTTAGTTGGGGTTCCACTGTACCTTGGAGGAGATGGTGGCAGAGGACAGCGCTCTTGTCAGTGTCCCTATAATGTCAAACAACATTGTAAAAGCTAAGTTTTGTGTCGTCATTTTCTATCGATTAATCACTTAACTTACTTAAGTAAGTAAGTTTATTCAGGTATACTCAAATCCAGTTATACATAGATTATCATACATAGCTGCATATGTGTAGAAAACCTAGGATAACCCAAAAAAGTCAACATAGAGTGACTTATTTCCATTGCTACACTTTATCACTGGCTGGTGCTATAGCCTTTATCGACTTGTGAAGCTTCTTTGGACCCATGGTGACTTATTTCACAGTGACAATCACTGAACCAGCAATAAACACAACAAAAGTATTGTGAATGTTTGAAATAGCGCGCTGGGTAATGTTCTCTCAAGTGTAAACAACGCTTGACTGGCATCCTGTCTGCCTCACCACGCTTGCGTGGGGCAGGCGGACAGGTCTGGTACAGTTCGCTACATGAGTAAATGTTCACTACACGAGAAAAATATTTTGCGAAAAAAGCTTTCGTTACACGATTTTTTCGTTATATGGAACTATCGTTAGTCGGGGTTCCACTGTATAGAAAACATACGAAAAAACACCGCAAACTCGCTGTTTTAATCGAAAATTACAGTCTCCGTTTTTTTCTCTCATTATGCACTATGTGCTGCAGGATTTGTTTTATGTGGTTCACACTTACTACATAGATGTATTCTCTCATATCTAAGCCCAAATTTACCGCTCACAGCTTATCTGAGTGAGCTGAGCTCATGGCATAGAACTATGGTATGGACCCTCAACTCAAAGCCGTAGAACTACAGCACAGACGCTGAAAGGGTTAACTTAAAATTAATAAGGCAATAACAGTAAATATGGTCATTAGATGAATTACAATGAATACAAAAGACTTGAATATTCTGTTAAATCATGCTATATGGCTTTAACCCTTTCAGGGTCTGTGTTGTAGTTTTACGGCTTTGAGGTGAGGATCTAAACCATAGTACTATGCCAAAATTCTAGCGGCCTCAAATTTAGCGCGAGAAGGCTAATAGGCCTACATCTAAGAGAATGGGTCTGTGTGGTGAGTGTGCTCAATAAACAAAAAATCTAGGCACCCACATGACATTGTGGGAATGCCGCCTCAGTAAACTTTGTTCACCATGCCTCGGGCAAGGCAGCTCTCACTCCGAGGCGAATGGGAGTCTCTTCTTCCTAACTGATAGTTCTGACTCTGATGGAAGTGGAAATGAAGAGGAATTCTATGGTTTTGATCAATTTGTGACTGAAAGCAATGATCAGGATATTGAAAATAGTGCGGAATATCCTGCTATGCTCATGCTCAACCTTCTACCTCGGGTGCTGGCACATCTCAGTCACATTCAATTGTACCTCGTCACAAGAGAAAACTAAGATTTTCGCCTGGCCAGCCCTCAGACTTGAGTAATGGTGATGATAGTGATGTGGACTTTGATTTTATTGCTCTTGATGATCATTCAAGTAGTGATACCTTATACCTTCGATACCTTTGAAGAGTTTCAAGAGTTTATCTATCTCTGAGCCTGGCCATGGGCCAGGCTCATCTGGTGCTTGCCTGGTCAACCAGGCTGTTGCTGCTGGAGGCCCACTGCCCCACATATCCATCACATCCTGGTTGACCTGGCACCTGAAGATACTTGTCCAGTTTCCTCTTGAAGGCTTCTACACTGGTTCCAGCTGTGTTTCGGATATCTTCTGGTAAGATGTTGAATAGTCTGGGATGCCGGATGTTAATACAGTGCTCCTGAATTGTCCCCACCACACCCCTGCTCCTCACGGGGTTTATTTTACACTTCCTCCCATATCTCTCACTCCAGTATGTTGTTATGACAGTGTGCAGATTTGGGACTAGGCCCTCAAGTACTTTCCAGGTATATATTATCATGTATCTCTCTCTCCTCCGCTCCAACGAGTACATGTTCAAGACTTGAAGGCATTCCCAATAATTTAGATGTTTCAATGGCTCAATGTGAGCCGTAAACGATTTGTTCCAGCTCTGATATTTCTCCTGCTTTGAACGGGGCCATCAGCACTGAGCAATATTCTAAGTGAGGGAGCACTAGCGATTTGAAGAGTGTCACCATCACCATTATTTCCCTTGTTTTGAAAGTTCTCAATACCCACCCCTTCATCTTCTTGGCTGTTGTGACCTTTGTCTTGTTATGATCTTTAAAAGAAAGATCAGCAGACATAATTATTCCCAAGTCCTTTACGTGTTCCTTTCGTTCTATGTGGTGACCCTCTTGCATTTTGTATATAGTGTTCCTTTTGAGTTCTTCATTCTTTCCATACCTTTCGTTCTATGTGGTGACCCTCTTGCATTTTGTATATAGTGTTCCTTTTGAGTTCTTCATTCTTTCCATACCTAAGCAGCTGAAACTTATTGCCATTGAACGTCATATTGTTCTCCACTGCCCACTGGAAGACCCTGCTTATGTCTTCCTGTAATTTTTCAGTGTCCTCTACTGTAGTGACTTTCATGCTTATTTTAGTGTCATCTGCAAATGATGATACAAAAGTGTACCGGGTGGTTTTATCTATGTCTGCTATGAGGATGAGAAACAGCAGAGGTGCCAGGACAGTGTCTTGGGGCACTGAGCTTTTGACCTCGCTGATACTGGATCTTGCCCTGTTCACTACTACTTTTTGTGTTGTGTGTGTTAGGAACTCGAAAATCCATCTGCCTACCTTCCCCGTAATGCCCATGGACCTCATTTTGTGCTCTATCACTCCATGATCGCATTTGTCAAATGCCTTTTCAAAATTTGTGTAAATCACTCATTGCTCTAATTCAGTGATCTCTCGGCTAAGACTATCTCTCCTCTGTTGCAATATATTTGTGTTTTTCAACAATTCAGTAACCCATTTTCTTCTTCTGTACCATCTCCTACGCTCTCTCTCTATATCTAATCTTCTTCTGGGTTTCCTCAATGGTACGTGCTTCATACATACCTTGTATGCTTCTGTATTCAGCTTCTCTAGGCACTGGTGGGGATTTAGGGTGCTCATGTCTGATTCCCAGGATATGTTTGATAGCTCTTGGTTTATTTTTTCCCAGTCAATTCTATGGTTATTAAAATTAAACTTACTGAACATCCCATCTCTAACATTAGTGCCGCAGTTCCCTAACCCTGAGTTAATACTCATTTGAACTTCTATGATGTTATGATAAGGGTATATTGTTTTTGTAACTGTTATGTCTCTGATTAGTTCCTCGTTGTTTGTGAATATCAAATCCAGGGTATTTTCATTTCTAGTGGGATCAATTATCTGTTGGTTTAATGAGTACTTTACACAAAGCCTCATTAGTTCCCTGTTATGTGCCTGTTGAGCCAGGGTGCTTCCAGGAAATATTACTGGTATAATATTATGTTGCCTCATCTTTCATTTTACATGAGGGAGATTAAAATCTCCAAGGAGTAAAATGTTTGGGGTGGGATTTTCTACCCTATCCAGATAGCTATCTATCTCCCTTAACTGATCCGTGAATTCCTCCACAGTTGCTGATGGTGGTTTGTATTTTAGGATAATTACTAGAGTCCTATTTTCCACTTTAATGCCGAGGATTTCTACTACAGTAGACCCTCATTTAGCACGGTAGTTACGTTCCTGAAAACGTCGTGTTAGGTGAAATCGTGTTAGATAATTAAAAGAACTTATGGGAAAAATAGGGTTATGTTCCTGGGAGTCCCCAAAAGCCAAACAAGTTTTTAGACCAACAGATCTTGCAAAAATTGAAGAAATAATAGTATTTCTTACCTTAAATTGTGGGTAATGATGTTTGTGGATTGTAGTGAAGAGTGGATATGGATGGTGTGGCCCTACTGGGCTGAGGTGGATGGTTGTTGGTTGTCGGTAGAAGTGGATGGTAGAGGTCCTGGTGCTGAAGTCGATGGTTGTATTGGTGTGTGCATAAATTCTGTAATGGATCTCTTGGCTCTTTTATTCTGCATTTCATTATACAGCTGACGGTAAGGCATCATCAGCTGGTCTAGACCCCGTTTCAAAGCCCTGCTTCTAGCTTTGTCAGGGTCCTCTTCAATGAAAAAGTCTGCTAGTTTAGCAGCAACATGGAACTGCTCACGTAACTGCTGCAATGTTAACTGTTTTTCTTCAGGTTCTTCTTCATCTTCTTCTGTTATCTCCCTCCCTTGTATCTGTGCATCAAACTCTGCCAACATTTCCTCTGGACTCATGTCTTCATCATTATCTTCTAAGAGTTCATTCACATCATCTTCATTCATATCTTCAAAACCATCACCTGGTAATCTCCTTGCCAGCTGAACAATTTCCTGAACCTGACTCTCAAGCAAGGGAAAACCAGTGAAACAAC
This sequence comes from Cherax destructor, assembly GCA_009830355.1. Classification (NCBI taxonomy): domain Eukaryota; kingdom Metazoa; phylum Arthropoda; class Malacostraca; order Decapoda; family Parastacidae; genus Cherax; species Cherax destructor. Next base: position 9,999 of record WNWK01052644.1, read on the forward strand.
TACAGAAGGCCATAACTTTCCCCAGCCTGCATTTAATGTTGATTGGGGCACTTCATTCCATGCACTTCTAGCATAGCTGATGGCATCTGCAATGTTAAATTTTCTCCAGAAGCTTGGTACTGCCAGGTTGGAGTCAGAGTCCATTGATGCAACTAGTTTTTTATAACTTTTTTGTGTAGTTACACTTGAATGTCTGAATAACTCCCCGATCCAGTGGTTGTATCAGAGATGTTGTATTTGGAGGTAAAAATACAACTTTTATATGTGGGGTCACATCCAGCAAAGCTTGTGGATGAGTACGGGAATTATCAAGAATGAAGAGAGCCTTGAATGCAAGGTTCTTGCTGTGCAGGTAAAACTTGACTTCAGGAATAAAGTGATGCTTAAACCAGTCAATAAATATTTCCTCTGTCATCCATGCTGACTGGTTTGACTTCCAAATTACTGGTAAGGTGTTTTTATCCACACCTCTCAAAGGACGGGAGTCTTAGAGCGGTAAATAACCATGGGCTTACACTTGAAATCACCTGATGCATTACCGCAAAGGAGCAAGGTGAAGCGATCCTTTGCTGCCTTGAAGCCTGGTGCACTTTTCTCTTGCTGACTGATATAAGTTCGTGTTGGCATTTTCTTCCAGAAAACACCTGTCTCGTCAGCATTAAACACTTGCTGTGGCATAGCCACCCTCGGAAAAAAATTAAAAAAACACCCAGGGTTTTGTTGCTGAAACAAGCACTTTCCCCGGAAAACCTTAATATTTTTAACCTTTTTTCCCCTTAAAATTTTGTGAAACCCTCCCAAATACCCCATTTCGGGCCCTTTCCCCTTTTTTTGTCACACACTGCTTTAAACAACTTTTAATGCCTTTTCCCTAATTAAGATAAAATTTAAAGGTGGTTTGCACTTTCTTTTTTTTTTCCCGGGCCCAAGGGAACAAATTTTCTTTTTTTTACTTGGTTGGGGGCCAAATTTTATTCTTTCTGGGGTCCATTTTTATTTAAAACCAATTTATTTTTAAAAAACTGATTAATTTAAGAGGTAAATAAACACGGAATTTAAATTATTTTTCCTCGGGTAAACCAAAACTTTTAACGCTTAAATCCTTTTTTGGCTTGGGGGTTTTGGGCTTCCCCCCCTGACTCAATGGTTTAGCCCACCCCGACACCGCGCCTTTAAAATTTTTTTTCCCCTCCCCGTGAATCGCGTAATATGTTTTAAAGTGTTAGATAAAAAAGTGCCCAATTTTTAATGGTTACCCAAAAAGCAAAAAAGTTTTTTTTTGCTAAAATGAGGGTTCTGTATAATGTTAAAGGGGCCCAAAACCCTGGCAAAAGATGCTTTTTATGGGTCCCCTCCCTGGCTTCCCGTTTTATCACATCTACTGTTATAGTTTTCAAACCTGTCCAAAAAATCCCCTTTTTATTGGCCACCCAAACATGGCTTCGGTTTCTGATAGGGGTCCCCTTTAAAATAACTAACTTTTTCATTTTTTTTGATTTGACCCCGAATATTTGCAAATATGAAAACGGGGGTTTTCCCTTTGGGAAAGTTTGGTCTTTCTTTTTATTTCGTTAGTACCACTGGTATTTTTCCCCCTTTGGCCCCTTTTCTATACCCCCGGTTTTCCAGGGACTGACTTTGATTGATGGGCCCTTTTTTTGAGCTGGTGCCTGTCTTGGCATGTCCCCCCGGGGCCCCTCTGTCCCCCCTGTACTATTTCCCCCCTTTTTTCTTTTTTGGGCTTTTTTTTTTTATATCAAAAAATTTTTGTTCATTTTTTCGTTTTTTGCTTTTCTGAAGTGTGGTTTCCCTTTTTATTGTGGTCTGGGCAGCTCCCGGTCATAACATTCTCTTTGGGCTGTGTTGAAGCTTTTACCATTACTGGGTGGGTTCCCACCCCTTTTTTGAAAAGACACTTTCCTTTTTTCCCTTTAAAATGTTGGCCCTTTTTTGGTGTGTTTATTCCAGAACTTCCCATATAGGCACATACCTTTTGCATAGAATCTGCAAATGTTTTTTACTGTCTATATTTACTGATTTTGTGTCTTCCCCCAAAAATCCCCCTGGGTCTCCCTTTTTTTTCCTCTCTTTTATCCAGGGGGTAGTTCTTCCCCTTTTTTCCCT